>AWWV01007770.1:0-99915 GCA_001974805.1 Corchorus capsularis
AAATATGTACTTTAATTTGTTGAAATTGTGTTTTGGGGCCCTTATTTGAAATTTTTATGAAAGTTCGGGCCCTTATTTGAGCCTTTAGTGTTTTTTCTTTTACATTTTAACTACTCGCTCAAAGTTATACATCAATTAATCATGGGTTTATTCCCTTATCTTTCAAGATATTAACACAAATGATCATTTTTCCTTTGTATTGCAAAAAACAATTTGTTAACTGATTTCAAAATTAGGTCACGAAGCAATATAGGAATTGGTAGCATTTCGTAATTCTTGACCAAATTGCACATGCATATATATATATGTGGCTGATTTGATTTTACTTATTAGCTAGTCAAGCCAAATAATGTCGTATAAAAGAATCTCTTGTCGGTAGAGATGGGGCCGAGCTGATTATGTTAATTAATTTTGATTAGAAAAACATCACTTTTTTTTTTCAATAAAAAATTTCTTAATTTCTTCCATGGATGTTGCCGTTGATGGCGGTTATTGGTCGTTATATCACCTTGAGAATTGCCGCCTAATCTTCTCAACGTGAGGGCCATGATCGAAAATATTAATGTTCCCATCCTAATACTTATTCTCGAAATGGCCAAAATTTTGATGCATATGCATGTAGATTATTTTTTTTATATGGGTTTGATTTGTTTGAATTTGATCGAACTTTATTTGAAAAAAGTGAAATTAATTAAATATTGATGGTATAGTTTGGCTTTACTTGTTTAATTTCTACTTGTAACAGCATTCGAAATATATCTCAACGAGAATGAAATCCCAACTACCGAATCTATCATATATACTCTTTTAACTCCTTATTATAATCTTGCAGATTATGATAATGTATTTGTTTATTAATCACGATCATATATTAAAATTCATGTGGATTTATATTTCATATTTGACTCATGTCTAGTCTAACTTTACCTAAGCCAATGAATTTCATGTCCTGTTTCACATGATCATAACAATCTTTTTAAGCTTAAAATTAAATGTTATTATAAAAATAATTAGGTATTTCAATGTCTGACTCAAATGGTAAGCATTGAATATGGGGCTTTTATGACATTCGATTGTGCAGAAGTTAAGCTCATGAAGGGCGAAATTTGAAAGAAAGGAAAGGAACATGTTTGGAGAGGCTTGATGCTCAAGTTAATGTTTTTGAACGAGGAGGCAAGATCAAAGACAGGTTTAGAAATTCCTAAAAAAAAAGAAGAAAGATTTAGAAATTAATCTCACGAGTGTGTTACTTTTTATGAGAAGGAAAGAAATACAAGATGACTTGCCATTATAGGCAATGGCCGAGCTGGTGAGATACGTTTTTATAGTAAGTAATAACGTTTTAATAACAGTCCCCAAGCAGACACCTCAGTGGTTAAAAGTTTGAGATTTCTTGTGGGAGGTCTCAGGTTCGAAATCTGGGATGGGTGGGGTGGGATTATGGGAAAGGAGAGGACTAACTCCTATTGTGTAGTCAATTTCCGCAATATCATTTGGTGAGTGCAGCGCTAACCATGCCTGAAGTGAACTAGAACTAACTCCTATTGTGTAGTCAATTTCCGCAACATCATTTGGTGAGTGCAGCGCCAACCCTGCCTGAAGTGAACTAGGACACGATTGACAAGGGTTAGGTTGAAAATTGTGCTTGAGATGGTACAACAAAATTAAAGTGTTAAGATTTTTAAGAATTATTCGCTAAATAAAAAAGTGTTGAGAATTTTTCTCTCAAAGAAAAAAAAGTGTTGAGAATTTGCATTTATTTCCCCACTGTAGAAGTTCAAAAAATTGAAGAAAGCCACAACAAGCCCCTTTGCCACCTTACCAGTTACCACAGTCCACAACTATATTGGGTTGTCCGAGTTTGATGAGTCTGCTTCATTTATTCAAATTGGCCCAATTAATTCCTTAGTGACAAGGAATTGGGCTAATCTTTTTCACTCTTCGCTCAAGTTTCAATTTACAAGCCCGCTCCCCTCATCAAAAGGCTTATTTTGGAGAAGATCATAGGTCCATTTTGATGCATCTGTTGGTGGCAATAATTTTGGTTTCTACTTCTAATACTTCCAAATTATATGACATTTTTAGGTCAAAGTAATCATAATTTTGATCCTTAATAATAAAAAATTATATATAATTAAATTTTTAAAAATTATATTGTGATTAAATTAAATTTTAAACTTTTCAAAACATATTTTTTGAAAGTTTGATAATATATATATTTTTTGTAATTAAAGGTCAAAGGTATAATTAGTTTGACCCAAAAGAGCCAGATAATTTGGGACAGAGGTAGTATATATATAATTTTTTTTCCATTACATGAAAGAATATATATAGAATAAATGTGATCTCAATGATATGATACATGATCAAAAGGTTGTCCATAATAATTTTTTTGATTTACCTTATATCTTAGATTATAAATGGTGTAAGGGATAAATAGAGTGACCACCCGATAATGTTCACCTGGACAATAGAATAGATATGATTTTTTGGAACTAAAAATCCAACGCTCTACTATCAGACTTAATGCCCGATACATTTTTTAGAATAGATATAATCTCCCATGATACACATAACAATTTTAAAAAGACTGCCCATACTTTTTTTAGATTTATTACCTGATCATCTTAAATTATACCTAAAATATTTTCTTTCCTTTCATTTTCCAATTCTATCCTATCCTTCCTGTCATCATGCATATCATGGAAATAAAATCCATAAAATGATCCATCTTTCCATTTTCTTCTCCTCCAATGCTTGTTTCTATCCTAATGTTACCAAACATTTTGCAGAACAGAGTAACTAAATGAGCCTCATCCAATAATTGAGGGATTTTTTCTATTTGTCTTGTCAATATAGACCAAACATGAAACAACCGATTAACTTCCTTATAATAATAATAATTGATTGCCTGATTTCGTATTAATATTTTCCATGTGCTGACAATGAAATCTTCATTGTCCAAAACAAAACAGAAGAAAAGTCAATATAGCTCCAAAGTTTCTACTTCCAGTTTAAATGATTCAAACCCCACAATCCAAACGAAAAGTGCTTTTTAATGTTTATATTGCAATAATTGGTACTCTTTTTTGCAGTTGATTTTAGATCTTCAAGTCAAGAAAATACTGCTACAATCATATATATCCCTTCCATAGTTCCATTATCAACAACTTGAAAAAGAAAAATACTCTTCTTTCTCAAGCTGCAGAGTAAAGCTGTGTTTAGTAGCCATGGCAATTCCTATGGGAATAACAGTTGAAGGAGGGGAATACAATGGTAGGGTTACCTTGTTCGTTGTTCTTTCATGTATGATGGCAGCCATGGGAGGTGTCCTCTTCGGCTATGACATTGGAATTGCAGGTTTTTCTCAACTCTCAACCAAATCTGTCTTTATTTTAGAAACTCTTATTATTTAAGCCATCTAAATCTTGTATTTATGCCCTAATTATTTCACCCTGTCGGTTTAAACCATTCCACAATGTTAAACTGACTCATGATCGTGTATATAATATGTACCCATATTTCTGTGCATCAAATGGTGATTAGGTTGCTATAGTAACAAGTTAAATCATAATTATTTGAAAGGGTTTCTGAATTTGAAGTCTGTAAAAAGTGTGTCAAAAGTCCTAATTTGCTCTTTTGATTATGTGAAGGTGGAGTGTCATCAATGGGTCCATTTCTGAAGGAATTCTTCCCGGACATATACAGAAAGATGAACGAAGACACCAAAATAAGCAACTACTGCAAATTTGATAGTCAAGTGTTAACGACATTTACTTCCTCAATGTACATAGCTGGACTTGTTGCTACTGTCTTCGCCTCATCAATTACCAAAGCTTTTGGTCGCAAAACATCAATCCTGGCCGGTGGTGCTTCATTCCTTGCTGGTTCTGCCCTTGGTGGTGCCGCTTTCAATATTTACATGCTCATATTTTCTCGTGTCTTGCTCGGAATTGGCGTTGGTTTTGCAAACCAGGTACTTTTTACTTCCATCAAAATAATGTTTGCTTTGGTTCCGCACCCAAGTTTTGCTCTGATTAATCCGAATTTGACCTGCATGGCGCACCTAGGTGTAGTAGGTGAATCTACCAATGGAGGCGTTTGCGTATACAAGGTCTCAAACCTGAGACCTGTTTAAGCTGCAACGAGTATCTTGATTGTTGAACTTTTTTTTTTTACATAAATTGTGTTTTGCCCTGCAGTCAGTTCCTCTGTATCTGTCAGAAATGGCACCACCAAAATACAGGGGAGCAATCAACAATGGCTTCCAATTTAGCATTGGAATTGGAGGATTGGCAGCAAATCTAATCAATTTCGGCACCCAAAAGATCCAAGGCGGTTGGGGGTGGCGGGTTTCCTTGGCCTTGGCGGCAGTTCCTGCCTCAACCCTACTATTAGGTGCACTTTTCCTCCCGGATACACCCAACAGTCTAATACAGAATAGCAATAACCATGACAAGGCTAAAGCTTTGCTGCAACGAATCCGAGGCACCGATGATGTCCAAGCAGAATTTGATGATCTCATCAAAGCAAGTTCAGTCTCAAAAACCATTAACCACCCATTCATGAAAATTTTACAAACAAAGTATAGGCCTCAACTAGTAATGGCCATAGCCATACCATTTTTCCAACAAGTGACAGGCATCAATGTCATTGCATTCTATTCTCCAATACTTTTCAGGACAATCGGATTAGGCGAAAGCGCTTCCCTCCTGGCGGCTGCCATAACCGGCGGCATAATGGGAACTAGTTCCACATTCATTTCAATGCTTATAGTAGATAAATTCGGACGAAGAGCTTTGTTCATGGTTGGTGGAATCCTAATGTTTGTGTCACAAATTCTTGTTGGAGCAATTATGGCAGCTAAACTAGGGGATCATGGCACAGTGAGCAAAGGGTATGCTATTTTGGTCCTAATCTTAGTATGTGTATATGTAGCAGGGTTTGGACTGTCTTGGGGTCCATTGGGATGGTTGGTTCCTAGTGAAATATTTCAGCTAGAGATTCGATCCGCCGGGCAAAGTATCACGGTGGCGGTGAGTTTTGTGTTCACTTTTGCCGTTGCACAAGCTTTTTTAAGCATGCTTTGCCATTTGAAGGCAGGGCTTTTCTTCTTTTTCGGCGGTTGGTTGGCGGTTATGACAGCATTTGTGTACTTGTTGCTGCCGGAGACTAAGAATATACCTATTGAACAGATGGAGAAAGTGTGGAAGAATCATTGGTTTTGGAAAAGGTTTGTTGGGGAAGAAGGAGAGGATGATAAGAAGAGTAAGATTCAAGGTGTATAAAATCATTTTGTCTTCAATTCAATCTGATTGTCTTGCAAGAAAAAACATTGGAAACAAGTTTTTTTTTTGGTAAAAAAAGTTTTATTACTACTATATATATGTATTAATTGAATTATTAGTCACTCCAAATTAATTTTGATCCAACATTATGCTTTTATGTTTATTTTTATTTTATGATGCACAAAAAAGAAAATAATGTTACATTTCGAAAAAAAAAAAAGGTTCTACTCCTAAAATAATAATTTTTGGTTTTTTAGGAGTGGGGGTAGCTATCCCATTTTCAAAGTGAAAATAAATTGTTTTCTTTTTTTTTGGTGAAAAAAATAAATTGTTTTCAGAACTTATAGATCATCTATTAAATTAAATTAAATGGAAGGTTGTGGCCGATAAGATTCGAACATACATAAATGCACAAAGAATCCAAATCATAACCATTTATGTAACATTGGATATCTTATTCTCCATTTCCTTTGATAGTATTAAAAAAATCAAATATCAATAAATAAATTAAACTTACTATTAATTTTATGTACAAGACCCTCATTGAGTGACACTTGGCATTTAGTTTTTTTGACAAGTGTTAATAGTTAATTTTCTAATTTTTGTTTATTATATTTGTATTAATTTTAGTTTGGAAAAATTAAAGGACATTCATCCCCTTTCCTATATAAAATAAATTATCAAATAATTATAAATTAATTATAAATTTGTTATGAATATACATGTATGTTGTAACTTGTGAATGTCCATGAATCTAATTAAAGCATGAATATTGATAATTTGGTTCATTTATACACATATACCTATATACTAAGTTCATCCCCTTATATTTATGATGATGTATCTATGTGCCTATAAATAGACCACTTACTTTTTTATGGAATAAGATGAATGTGAACGATTTCTCCCCTTCTTTATATTTTCTTCTTCCCCATATTCTATTGTCTCTATTCTCTCGTCTTTTCCATACTTCAATTTTACTCCCTTGCTTTGTTTTGTTATCTGAATTTTCTTAAAAGAATTTATAAGATAAACAGCCGCACACGAAGCGCGGCCGGGAGGTTCTAGTAAATAAATTAAACAATCGAATATCTGACATTTTACAATTTACACCCAAGTAAAAACTTAAAAAAACGAAAAAGGTTATTTCAAAAAGCGAAAAAAAAGAAGGAAGAAGTCGCAAAAAAAAAAAAAAAGCTCATCTCTCTTTCTCTCTCTAAAGACACAACACAAAGTGAGAATAGAGTGTCTGTTCCTCTGTCTATTGCAGAGGCATGGTTTTGGCGCGGGGTTTCTAGGGTTTAAATAAGTACAAAAAATCGAGGGAGATTTTGGATTTTTTTTTTTATTTCTTGGGAGGAAGCATAGCACCGCCATGGCTGCCTCCGATGGTAAAAATCGTCGATCGGAATCAAATTTGAAAGAAATGGGGCACAAGCTCATGCGTCATCCTAATTTACCTGCCGATCGCCTCCTCCTCCTTCTCGACGTAAGCCCTAAATTCCATCCCCTTTGATTTTCAATTTCCTCTGCTTAGGACGAGTTACTGAATAAACTAAAAAAAAGTGTCGATATTTCCTCTGGTTACTGTCAAAGACGATTCTTTTATTTTTTGAAAAAATAGAGTCTTTTTCATATTGTTGATGGTTATTCTTTCTTTTTGTATGAAAATCTAGACTTTTTATCCCGAATAATAATCTTCACAGCAAATGTAGGAAGTCGAGAAATGTCTTAAAAAAGTGGATCAATCGCCGCGGGTGTCAATTCTAAATGCCCTGTCTACGGTAACTAAGGCATTGGTTTCAAACCACCTTTTCAGACATTCAAATGAGGATGTCAAAGTTGCAGTTGCTTCTTGCATAGCTGAATTAACCCGAATAACTGCACCAAATGCCCCTTATGACGATAACCAAATGAAGGTGCTTTTTTACATACGATTCTTTAGTTTTTTTATGCTTTGCTAAATTTCTTATTTGACATATTTGATTTCTTTTCTCTTTTATATGATATATATGTGATTTCCATATTAATTTTCTGCGTAGGAGGTCTTTAAATTGATTGTATCGTCATTGAAAGATCTGTCTGACAAGTGCAGCCGGTCATACATTAAGCGGGCCTCTATTCTTGAAAATATTGCCGATATCAAGTTATGTTTAGTCATGTTGGATCTTGATTGTGATGAACTCATCATTGAAATGTTGCAGCATTTCTTTAAAGCAATGAGGTACAAGCTAACATTCTCATCTCACAGTTGCATTTCCTGTTAACTTTTTTTCCCTTTAATGTAATACCTGTCCCAAAAATCATAAGAGAAAATAGAAGTTGTGGACAATTAATTTACCCGAAATTGGTGAGAAAGGCTTCATTGTTTTTGTTTTCATTAAATAGATTGCCTATGATATACTGTTCAGTACAAGCAAAATCATTTTGTTCTGAGGAATTTTTTTTTGGGTCAGGGATTATCACCCACAAAATGTGTTTTCGGACATGGAGAGGATTATGACCCTTGTCTTGGAAGAAAGTGATAACATCTCTATGGATCTACTGTTGCCAATCTTACACATTGTTAAAAGGGACAATAAGGTCCATCTTCCTTTGACTAAACATCAAACTTCTACTTTTTCTCTTTGCTTTTCTTCAATTCACAGTATATTTCTGCATTTTCCAGGAAGTTCTTCCCATGGCTCGGGAGTTGGTTGAAAGAGTTCTTGGATGTTCTGCTTCAAATCTGAAACCTTACCTAATACAAGCTGTAAAATTGTCAGGCTTTTCCCTTTGTCATTATAGTGAAATAGTTGCTTCTATTTGCCAAGAGACATCTGATGATATTAAGCAGAAGGATGCTGTTACTGATGACCTTCAAGTAAGCATCTCTTTTCTTTTTGAGTACTCTGTTTTTGTCACTTGGTGTAGTGGCTCTGTATGAATGGATGGAAAATAATTTTTCTTAACTTAATTTTCATGTTTCAAAGCTTATTTTATTCCCTTGTGCATGTTGTTCCCTGATATATTGTTGATTAGTGGTAACACATGCTTACTGACACTTTCCAATGACTTTTCAGTAGATTTTGTAGCTTCTTTAGTACATTTATTGCTTTGCTGTAGGCTAATGAGGAGTGACTAGCTTAGTGGCTTGTGTTTTGGCAGCCCATTAGATTTTGTTCTTGTATACAATTCTCAATTATCTATCTGGTCTTTATTACCTATCTATCTACCTCTTTCATGGAATATTTTGCTTTCTTATAACTGATACTTTTTGATTGCTTTTGTGACTTATAAATGATTAAATTCTCTGGGAGGTGTGGATAAAGAGATTCCTAAAGAAGCAGGTTCAACAAAACAAGTTGATCTTGCAATTGATAAATCTCTGAAGTTGGTTCTAAGCAATGTTATTTTGCAGGGGAAAGATGACTTATTGACAGATTTAAATTTCTCTAAGAATCATGAGGATTGTGCTGATAGGGCCAAAAATGTTGATAAGACTAGCATTGCTGAACCAGCTGTTCTGAGAACCGATAAGGTGGTCAATTCTGAGTGTAAGTCAGATACCAAGAATAGGTTGACAAAACCTAATTTGCTAAGAACAGAATCTTCTGCAAACTTGTACACTCATGAGAATGAAGTTGAGAATGTGCTAGACCCTAAAAAGGACAGCAATGCTCTACCTGGTTCATTTCATGAGGACCTGTCAGTTAATGCATCCTTGCTAAATCAGAATGAGACAGGTATTCGACCTTCTAATTTGGAATCTACAGAGCCTTCTGAAAATTTATACACTATTAAGAAGGAAGTTGAGACCCTTCCCGACCATAAAAAGGACAGGAAGGATGATGCCCCTGGTGTGTCAGATGAGGAGCTTTCAATTCATATGGCTGTATCATTGCAAAATAAAGAAGAGGCAGATTATCAGCCTTCTTTGGAAGCAACAGAACCCTCTGAAAAGATATGTATTTGTGAGAAGGAAGTTGAGACACTGTCAGATCATAAAAAGGAGAGCAAGGATACTCCTAGTTCATTGCATGAGGACCTGTCTGTTGATGAGGGTGTATCCTTTCAAAATCATAAAGAGACAGTTGTTCCACCTAGTTCACCTAAGTCGAAGGGACATGCACCGACTGATCTTACTTCCACAATACCTAGTGGCAATGTCTATGATGCTAAGGCCCAGAGGGTGGACAGCAAGATGAACAATATCACATCTATCATTGATGATGCCTGTGCAACCTATGAAGTGACAAGGGATTTAGAAGCTGTGGTAAATAGATTTTCAGGGGAAATGGTGGCTGTTCTCAGTTCCAAGGACAAAAGTCCAGCAAAAGTAGATGAAACTAAAATGGAAAATGGCACTGCTACTACCTCAAAGGTAAGACCGCTAGAGCAATCATTAAAGAAGTTAGATGCCACCAGTAAAAATAGGGATGGATTGTCTTCAAAGCTACCAGAACTTAATCAAAAGCAAGATCTGGTAAAATGTATTTCTGAGAAGAATGGAGCAAAATATTCAACCAGGAATGGCGAAAAGGTACTTTGGATGTTTTTGTTTCCATTTAGCTGTTCAGTTGATATTCCTGGTAGATTGTTTAATTAAATGAATCTTTTTAGTTATTTATTTTTTTTATGAACCATTATGGACATTTTGTTTGGCTCCAGCTTGTACAGATTGAAATGTAATAATTTTAATGCCTTCATACCCCCGTCCTTTAGGTTTGCAATTTTCTCTTTTCCTCTCATGTTGAAGGAATGTGTCTGCATTTCCTTCTTGTAAGGCTGAGGTCACTAATTTCTTGTTCTCCTAATAATTCCTTGCAGGCATCTGTTTCTGTGGAATATGGTGAGAATCCAGTTGGTTTGAAAGTCGAAGTCTGTTGGCTGAAAGATCAGATGTAAGCATATATATTAATTGCTAGATTTCCTTATTTTTATATCTAATTATTGCTGGGAGTGATGCTTTATATCAGAGGTAGTGCGGACTCAAGAAATCTGAACATGAACTCAGAATAACTTTATTTTGTGTATCTTGCATTTATTATTTTCTGTAATCGTGACTGTTTTGTCCTGCATTTTTACCAGAGGCAAGATGTCTGCTTCACAGGGAAACGTGAGCCCTGTGGATCCCTCTAACGCGCCAATATCAGCCATCAACTCAGATTTAGTAATTCATTTACATCATGGGCAGCCAAAGAAGAGAAAACGTGTTGCCCCATCATCTTCTGCTTGTGAAAAACGGGCATGCTATAAGGCAGTGGAGGGGACTCAGAACTCTCTGGATGAGATGTCATCAGCAGTCAAGGTAAAAACTACAGAAAAGGAATCATTAAACGACATGATGTTGTATCAAAAGTGCCTTGAAGAGTTGCAGGACTTGGAAGGATTGGATGATGCCGAGTTTGCAAAGGCTGTTGATGCTCTTAAAGATGATAAAAATGCAATTGCTTTTATGACAATTAAAGGGCCTCGGCGTCTAGTTTGGTTGAGGTCTTTGTGGCAAGCATTGTAACCTGAAAACACATGGTGAAATTAGATTACTTGTACATGAATTCATGGGGTAAACCTATGTTGGTTCGGTTTCTTTGATACATGGAATTACTTTGCTTAATAGAAAACAAATTGCAAATAGCAAATGGTAAAAGACTGAAATAGGGTTTTGTTAAAATAGATATATGTACACTCAAACTTTTTTGTTCTTTCTTAGTATTACCCTTGTTGAGGGTGATCTCGGCTGATCGAGCAGCAATGACAACTTTTTTTTTTTTTTTAAATTCAGATTATAGAGATTTCCCACTCTTTCCTATTTTTCTTCACTCTCTCGATAAT
Source organism: Corchorus capsularis (assembly GCA_001974805.1). Classification (NCBI taxonomy): domain Eukaryota; kingdom Viridiplantae; phylum Streptophyta; class Magnoliopsida; order Malvales; family Malvaceae; genus Corchorus; species Corchorus capsularis. Next base: position 11,103 of record AWWV01007770.1, read on the forward strand.
TTTTGTTTTAGTACTAATTGAGGTAATTATAAACTCTTACTATTTTCCATATCCAGAATTAATAATTGGGTTGAATTAAAATTGTCATTTACCAATGTTTAATGTCATCATGTTGGGGTTCTGGGTTTTTGGACCATTTTCTTGTTCGGCCTTTATAAGTTAGTTAATTCAAATCAATGGTTCTGCTTAGACCTCCACCTCCCCTGCAGATTTGACATGTTCATTCCGACTCTCTGGTTTTGCTACCTAAAGGCCTAACCTCACTTCTTCTCTCTCGGGTTCTAGAGCTTTTCTGCCATTATTATGCTTCTTTCTTCTTTATAATTCTGAAGCTTGTCTCATCCTTTTTACCATGGCGGATTTTTGGTAGTAAGGAAGTCATTAAACGCTTTTGAAAATGAACCGCAAGTAAGTATTTCTTTTCTTTTCTTGTTGACAACTCTGTTTTGCTACTATGTTAAGCTTAATATTATTTATATTAATAATGATTTGAGCTACAAAAGTTCGACTTGTCAACCTACAAAAATTCAAAGAAAATGATATATTTGGATGACATATTGTCTTTCAATATCCAGCTGCATTTTCTACTAACTGGTCAAGAAAGACTGCAGATGTTAAGCCTTTCATAAATCTACATTCAACTCTTATAAGTAAACACTTTCTTTCTTACCCTTTGTTGGTGGGTGAGCTTAGTTGATTGAGCAACAATGGCGGTTGGCTTAACGATATCAAATGAAGGTGGTGGGCAATACAATGGCAGGATGACTGTGCTCGTTGTTCTCTCATGCATGATGGCTGCCACAGGAGGAATCATCTTTGGTTATGATCTTGGGATATCAGGTTTTTTTACTTTTCTCTGTTTCTGACTTAAATTAACTTAGACTTTTTAGTACTATCACTTGGATAAATAATGTTTTATGCAGTTGACTTCCTCTCTTGTGTCTTAATTAAAAATGGGTACTTGATGTATACTGAGTACTGAAACACTTTCAATAGTTCAAGGTCTAGATTTTTGTTAAAATGTTTAGAAAAAATAATGGCATGCAGTTTTATGATTTAAGGCCAATAAATCAGAATATATGGAGTTAGAAAAGTAGATTTGATACTTGAGCTAGAGTGAATTTAGATTATCCAAGTAATTAATTATGTAAATTTTTTAAAGGTGGAGTTACCTCAATGGAGCCATTTCTCAAGAAGTTCTTCCCAAAGGTTTACACAAAGATGAAAGAGGACACCAATATTAGCAATTACTGCAAATTTGACAGTCAACTTTTGACTTCATTCACCTCTTCACTCTACATAGCTGGCCTTATTTCATCTTTCTTCGCCTCACCTGTGACCAGAGCCTTTGGACGGAAGCCATCAATCCTTATAGGAGGAGCTGCATTCCTTGCTGGTTCAGCCCTTGGCGGTGCAGCTTTTAACATCTATATGTTAATATTTGGCCGTGTCTTGCTTGGAGTTGGGGTTGGATTTGCAAACCAGGTATATATATGCACAAATGAATCTTATGCTAATTTTTGGAACTAAAAATTGTCTAATATATTGCATTTACATTGCAGTCAGTCCCTTTATATATCTCTGAAATGGCACTTCCAAGGCACAGAGGAGCAATGAACATTGGATTCCAATGTGGTGTTGGAATTGGTGTGCTTTCAGCTAACATTATAAACTTTGGCACTCAAAAGATTGAAGCAGGATGGGGTTGGCGTGTATCTTTGGCCTTGGCGGCGCTCCCAGCCTCAATTCTCACAGTTGCAGCACTTCTTCTCCCTGAAACACCCAACAGCTTAATACAGAACAACAATAACCATCAGAAGGCCAAAACTGTGCTCCAACGCATACGAGGCACCGATGATGTCCAAGCAGAACTTGATGATCTCATCAAAGCTAGTTCAGTCTCAAAAACAATTGACCACCCATTTTGGAAAATTTTACAAAGAAAATATAGGCCTCAATTGGTAATGGCAATAGCTATACCATTTTTCCAACAAGTGACAGGCATAAATGTCATTACATTCTATGCTCCAATCTTGTTTAGGACAATTGGACAAAGTGAAAGTGATTCACTCATGTTGACTGCAATTGTGACTGGCCTTGTAGGTACCACTGCTACATTCATATCGATGCTTGTAGTCGATAAGGTTGGCCGAAAGGCCTTGTTTATGATTGGGGGAGTCCAAATGCTTGTGGCACAAATAATTATAGGAGGAATTATGGCTAATTTGCTAGGGGATCATGGTGGACTAAGCAAAGGTTATGCATGCTTAGTTTTAGCTTTAATTTGTGTGTATGTTGCTGGATTTGCATGGTCATGGGGTCCATTGGGATGGTTAGTTCCTAGTGAGATTTTTCCATTGGAGATTAGATCAGCCGGGCAAAGTATTACTGTGGCAGTGGGATTTCTCTTCACTTTTGTTATTGCACAGACTTTTCTAACCATGCTCTGCCATTTCAAGTCGGGGCTTTTCTTCTTTTTCGGTGGATGGGTGGCTTTGATGAGTGCATTTGTATACTTCTTCTTGCCAGAAACTAAGAATGTACCAATTGAGCAAATGGAAAAAGTATGGAAGGAGCACTGGTTCTGGAAAAGAATTGTTGGAGAGGTGGATGATGACAAGGTTTACACACAAGGGGCATAGTGTTACTGCATTATGCAGAAGGCATAGCATCAGACATCAGTAAATTTGGAAGATGTTGAAATCATCAAGGTTAAATGATCAAAATCAGCAAAAAAATGATTCTGGCAATTGTGGTGGGAGCATATATAATTCTGGCAAAATGATTCTGGCAATTGAACTTTTCTTTCTTACTGTCCAATCTCATTGGAGCACAAACACAATATGTGAGTATGAGTAATCCCCATATTGTATTAAATATAATGTAAATTGAGTCCTGATTTGCATAGAAAATAGCAACTTGTAATATATCTTTTTTAATTTCTTATTATTCCTTCTGTGATGTGTCATATATATGAACATTAATCTTTTTAAAGCAATGCGAATCTTCCATTCCATCACCATGATCATAATATATAATATATTTTGAATGAGAGAGGCCGCAGTTTACTTTTTCTTTTTCTTTTTTTTTTCTTTTACCGGGTAATAGCGGGTGGCTGCTATATATTATATATAGTATAATGTCATGACTCATATATGATGTTACTTATTAGCAGACTAAGAATATGAAAATGTTTAAACATTGCTCTATAAAATAAACTTAAGTTCAATTCATTGTTAATTACATCTTCAAAGAGAGATATAAAGGGAAGAAGATAAAAATATTAATGAAGATAGGGTTAGAAATGGTGTGGACGATGATTCTGGCAATTGTGGTGGGAGCATTAGGATATATATTTCTGTTTGGATTTGTCAAGAAAATAAATGAATGGGATCATGTTAAAGGGTTGGGAAAGAAGCAAAACTGTCTCCCACCTGGTGAAATGGGTTGGCCTATTGTTGGGAACACTCTCTCCTTTCTCAGAGCTTTCAAATCCCAAGACCCTGATTGCTTCATCAACAATTTGGTTGAAAGGTCTGGTTTCCTCTCTAACTTGTAGATGTCAATCATAATCATTTAAACATTATAGATGTTGCTTCAATTGCAAGTTAACAGCTTTATTGATTTCATTGGAAGAAATTAACAGATATGGTAGAACTGGAATCTACAAGACTCATTTGTCTGGGAAACCAAGCATCATAGTTTGTAGTGGTGAACTATGTAAAAAGGTGTTGACAGACAATGAAAGATTCGTAGTTGGTTATGATTCAAATATGATGAAATTATTGGGGAGAAAGTCAATAGTAAGTAGCTCAAATTCAGAACACAAGCGTCTTCGTCGACTGATAACTGCACCAATCAATGGCCATGAAGCACTGTCCATGTACATTGGGTTTATAGAGGACATTGTGATTTCTTCATTAGAAGAGTGGGCTAACATGAACTCTCCAATTGAATTTCTACCTGCATTGAAGAAGATCACCTTCAATGTCATTAACAAAATTTACATGGGCTCTACTAATTTCATTTCTGACTCAATTGAAAAGTATTATACAGATATGTTTCAAGGATTAAGTGCCTTAGACATTAATATTCCTGGTTTCCCATTTCATAGAGCACTCAAGGTAAAATTTGCTTTCATTACATGATCATTTCAAGAAATATTTTTTTTTGTTTTATTACTTTTGCATCAAAGGGATGAATATTATATATATGTGAAGAATCAATAATTTTTTTTAACCCTATATATGTTGCATCAGGCAAGAAAGAAATTAGTAAGCTTTTTTCAAGCTCATTTGGATGAAAAAAAAGCAAGGAAAATTGATGATGAACCAAACACAAAGAGCGGTATGATTGACCTACTTCTAGAAGCTAAAGATGAGAATGGCGAATCAATGGATGATGAGCAAATTATTGATTTACTAATAGCATTCTTGCTTGGTGGTCGTGATACCACAGCACATGCTGCAATGTGGCTTACCATTTACCTTCATGATCATCCACAAGTGTTACAAAAGGCCAGGGTCAGTTGCAATTTACAAAAGTTAAATTTTACTAGGAAAAAACCCAAAATGACATATTTTCCAATGAAATTTTGCTTTGAATTCCCATAATTTAGGAAGAACAAATGGCCATCACAAAGAGTAGACCATCATCACAGCAAGGTTTAACTCTCAATGAAATAAGACAGATGCAATATCTATCCAAGGTAGGTTTCAATATCTAGTTTTTCTATTTTCCTCATTTGTTGCTTGAAAGTTTGACTCAATATATCTGAATATGTCATTATAACTTTCTAGGCAATTGATGAGACTCTGCGTAAATCCGGAATTGTGTTGGCAACATCCCGAAAGGCAAAAGTCGACGTTGAAATTAATGGTGAGTCGACTGTCATTAATTGTTTTCTTTAGTTTCTTGTTCTTGTACCAATTACCAAAAGAGTTGTTGTTTTGTTTTGTCTCCAGATTATATCATACCTAAAGGATGGAAAGTTATGATTTGGAACAGAGGTATTCACTTGGATTCTGAGGTTTTTCCAAACCCAGAAGATTTTCTTCCAACAAGATGGGATGTAAGCAAGCAAAATACAAAGAACAAGATCAACATAATCATTGCTTAAAACATGTTACTTAGGGTATCTGATATTTTTTTTGTTTGAAATGCAGAATCATACATCAAAAGCAGGAAGTTTCATTCCCTTTGGAGCAGGAAGTAGGATTTGTCCTGGAGCTGATCTAGCCAAACTTGAGATGTCTATCTTCTTTCATTATTTTCTCCTTAACTACAGGTACCTCATCATCATTTCCCTTTTGGATGACTAGTAATTTGGAGATTAGTTTTCCTTTTATGGGATTTTTTTTAAAAAATATATAGATAGTGGAGCTTAGCAGATTGTATGAGCAAGTTGAAGGGTTAGCATATATATAGAAGCATTTGAACTTCGAAGATATAACACATTTACAAATTGAAGAATTGGAAAAAAATCATTTATTTGTTTTCTTGCTTTACAATTAAAGCCTAGATTTCGCTTTTGATGTGCAGATTCGAACAGAGTAATCCAGGGAACCCCATCCGATATCTGACTTGTCCAACTCCAAAAGACAATTGTGTTGGCAAAATCATAAAGCTTCCATGAATAAAAATCTTAGTATTATATATCTTTGTGTATCCATATTGTTGGGCGCTTTGGGCCTTTTCATGTGTGTTCCCTACAGTTAAGTCCGGAGCGCTGGTTCTGGAAATGAAGGTTTATTACACACGCCATGAGGTTAAATTAATGTCAGTGGACTTCAGTTATATTCCAATTCATATATAGTTTGCTGCATTAATTAACATCACTAAATTTTAAAAATGTTGAAATCATCAAGGTTAAGTGATCAAAATCAGCAAAAATGCTAGCAATTTTCTTCTTATTTGCCTCCAATGATTTGTATTAAATATAATGTGATTGAACCTTGATTCTTAATTTGCATAGAAAAATAGCAAGATATGTAATATCTTTTCCCACCTGGTGAATTGGGTTGGCCTTTTGTTGGGAACACTTTAAAACATCTCAGAGCTTTCAACTCCCGAGACCCTAATTGCTTCATCTATAATTTGGTTGAAAGGTTTGCTTCCTCCTCTAACTTACTGGATTTGGCCTTTTGGGTCTAAAATCATTTTTGTTTTTGTATCCATATTTGAAATTCCTATTTCAGATACTGTTAATGATGGTTCATGGTGGGAAGCAAAGCATTTAAAGCTGACAAAATGCAGAAAATTTGAGCTGTTTGACGTATGAAATAAATATTAATTTATAATTATATGTTAGTTTGTGCCTTTCCGATCAATGTTTAGAAAACTATAGCATTAGCAAATGATAGGGTGAGAGCTTTTTTTGTTTGTTTTGTTGTTTTTTGTACCATTTGAACCCAAAAGCCCAAAAAAAGGCTAAATTGAAGGCTTGATCTTGGGTCTCACTCCTTTTGGAATCGATCATGTCTTTTTTTTTTTTTTTTTTTGTGGCACCAAGAAAGCATGGAATCGATAAGTCTAACCTCTAAATCTCTAAATAATGAGGGTGAGCGATGTCGGGCCTTTTTCATTTACAAGTTCATGACCTCATCATAATATATATAGTCCATTCATATACATGTTGGCCACTATTTGAATCCAAAAAATAAATTTCTAGTTTCTTAGGTTATTCATATATATATGTACCCAAAAAAAAAAGGTTATTCATGTATATATATGTTACTACTAACGTCTAATTATTATTATTTATTATTATTTTTGGTAGAAACATCTAATTACTTTATGATGTGGGATGTATCTTAATCACATGTAAACCTTAACAATGTTGCTCGACTTTCACTTTATTGATTTCATTGGAGGTGACAGATATGGTCAAACTGGAATCTACAAAACTCATTTGTTTTCGAATCCAAACATCATAGTATGTAGTGATGAACTGTGTAAGAAGGTGTTGACAGACGATGAACGACTCATAGTTGCTTGGCCATCATCTATGATGAAATTACTAGGGAGAAAGGCATTACCAAATCTTTCAAATTTAGAGCACAAGCGTATTCGCCGATTGATAACGGCACCAATCAAAGGCCATGAAGCACTCTCCATCTACATTCGTTATATAGAAGACATTGTGATTTCTTCATTAGAAGAGTGGGCCAATATGAACTCGCCAATTGAATTTCTAACTGCATTGAAGAATATTTCCTTCAAAGTCATTACAAAAATTTACATGGGCTCTACTGATTTCATGTCTGACTCGATTGAAAAGTATTATGCAGATCTGTTTCAAGGATTGATTGCCCCAGAGATTAATATTCCTGGTTTCAAATTCCATAGAGCACTCAAGGTAAAGTTGCTTTCAATTGCATATTTTTAGCGGAATTATACAATACACTGTCGGTGGAATTTAGAAAACTACACATGCGGGGTTAATGGTTGACATGTGTCCTTTAGGGAGTACTCTCTCTGTCCCTTTTTATAAGTCCCCTTCTAGAAACTTTTTTTGTCCCAAAATATAAGTCCTCTTTCTAAACCATTAAAACGTTAATGGTTTTACAAGTAAAACCTAGATATCCTTTTTTATGTGCAGATTCGAACGAAGTAATCCAGAGAGCCCCCTCCGATATCAACTCTTCCAAGTCCAAAAGACAACTGTCTTGGCAAAATCATAAAGCTTCCATGAATAAAAATTTTATTACTATTATCTGTAGGCCCATATTGTTGGGCTTTGGGCCTTTTCATATGTATCGCCTGTATTTGTAAACATTCGCCAATGGGAGTTGGCCATTAACTCGATCTTTATTTAGATTAATTGATTGATATAATAATAATCTGATTAATTAATGGATTAATTGGGTATAAGCAAGATTTCTTATTGGTTTGATTAAAACTTTTAATTTGATTGCTAGAGTTGTCTTTTTTAAAAGTTAAAAAAGATTTTATTAAGAGAATTTCCTATCCGAATATATTCAATCATGAATTCGATGATGATAATATTGATATAATGTTTTGAATGGGGCAGGCTGCTAACTTAGGGTAGCTGCTATATTATATTGTCAATTTGTCATCACTCATGTGATGTTACTTGTTACTAGGCTAAACAATAAGATAAAAATGGTTTAAAAAATCCCCAAAAACATATTGCGATCTATAAAATTAAAGATCAAGTACTCATTGTTAGATCTTCAAATTAAGAGAAAAATGAAAAGCAAGAAGATGGGGTTAGAAATGGTGTGGACGATGATTCTGGCAATTGTGGTGGGAGCATTAGGATATATATTTGTGTTTGGTTTTGTCAAGAAAATAAATGAATGGTATTATGTTAAAGGGTTGGGGAAGAAGCAAAACTGTCTCCCACTTGGTGAAATGGGTTGGCCTTTTATTGGGAACACTCTCTCGTTTCTCAGAGCTTTCAAATCTCAAGACCCAGCTTGCTTCATCAAGAATTTGGTTGAAAGGTCAGCTTCCTTTCCTTCTCTAACTTGTCTCCTCTACATAAGATGCATTGTTTAGATTATGCCTTACTGGATTTGGCTTTTTTTGGGTCTAAAATCCTTGTTGGTTTTTGTATACCATATTTGTAATTACTGTTTCCTATTTCAGATACTGTTAATGATAGTGAGAAGCATAGCATTTAAAGCTGACAAAATAGAGAAAATTTGAGCTGTTTAACGTTTGAATTAGGGTCTGACTATTTGAAAAATACTATCAATTAAGGGCCCAAACTTTAGAAAAGGTCAAATTAGGGCCCCATATTTTTTAGTAAGGTCGATTAAGTCCAATCGGTTAGACATAACGGTGTGTGTCCAACACATCTAGTCAAAAGCGTGTGAACAAATGAAACAACGACATGTGTCAATTTTCCTAATGCCATGTCAGCACGTCGTTTAAATTGACAATATGTGTGGCTAGGAACCCACATTTTTGACCTATTCGGCTTTAACTGAAAAGGTCGAGAACCTATTTGACCTTTTCCAAAGTTGGGGCCTTTAATTGAGAATAATCTGAAAGATCGAGCCCCAGTTTGAGATTTTTGCCTTTTAAATTTTGGATCATTCATGTATATATGTCACTACTAACATCTAATCTAACACTTTTATGCCGTGGGATGTATCTTAATCACATGTAAACCTTAACAATGTTGCTTAAATTGCACTTTAATAGCTTTATTGATTTTCATTGGAGGTGATAGATATGGTCAAACTGGAATCTACAAAACTCATTTGTTTTGGAATCCAAGCATCATAGTATGTAGTGGTGAACTGTGCAAGAAGGTGCTGACAGACGATGAGCGCTTCATATTTGGTTATCCTTCATCTATGATTAAATTAATTGGGAGAAAGGCTTTACCTAACCTTTCAAATTCAGAACACAAGCGTCTTCGCCGGTTGATAACTGCACCAATCAATGGCCATGAAGCACTATCCATGTACATTGGGTATATAGAAGACATTGTGATTTCTTCATTAGAAGAATGTGTCAATATGAACTCGCCAATTGAACTTCTAACTGCATTGAAGAAGATCACCTTCAATGTCATTACAAAAATTTACATGGGCTCTACTAATTTCACTTCTGACTCGATTGAAAAGTATTTTGCAGATCTGTTTCAAGGATTTATTTCCCCAGGGATTAATATTCCTGGTTTCAAATTCCATAGAGCACTCAAGGTAAAATTGCTTTCATTTACATTCTAAAACTAATCATTTACATGGTAATATCATGTTTCATTGTATGAAAGGCATTTTTTTATATGAAGAATCAATAATTTTTTTAAACCCTGTATTGCATCAGGCAAGAAAGAAATTAGTAAGCTTTTTCCAAGCTCGTTTGGATGAAAAAAAAGCAAGGAAAATTGATGAACCAAACACAAAGAATGGCATGATTGACCTACTTCTTGAAGTTAAAGATGAGAATGGGGAAATTTTGGATGATGAGCAGATTATTGATTTACTATTTGGATTCTTGCTTGCTGGTTATCATACCACAGCACATATTGCAATGTGGCTCGCCATTTACCTTGATGATCATCCGGAAATGTTGCAAAAGGCTAGGGTGAGTTGCAATCTTTGAATAAACCCAAACAATATTAATTTTAAGTACAAGTCCAACTTTTTCAGCCTCTCACCATCAATTATACATTTTTTTTCGGCTTTAAATTTGCATAATTCAGGAAGAACAAGTGGCGATCACAAAGAGAAGACCATCCTCACAACAAGGTTTAACTCTTAATGAAATAAGACAGATGCAATATCTATCCAATGTATGTTAAGTAGGTTTGTCATTATTTTGGAGTTGATCATCTCGGCAAAGACATTTTCATTATTATAAAATTTCTATTTACTTGATATATATGTTGCTCGAAAGCTTGAATTAAATTGAAATATATCATTATAACTTTCTTTGATCTAGGCAATTGATGAGACTTTGCGCAAGTCCGGAGTTGTGGTGACAACATTCCGGAAGGCAGCAGTCGATGTGAAAATTAATGGTCAGTGCAACTTTTCTTCCTTTAGTTTCTTACTCTGTGTCTTACCAAAAGAGTTTTATTTTGTCTCTAGATTATATCATACCCAAAGGCTGGAAAGTTTTGGTTTGGCACGAAGCTGCTCACATGGATTCTGAGACTTATCCAAACCCAGAAGAATTCCTTCCATCAAGATGGGATGTGAGTAGAAAATAAAGAACAAGATCACCATGTATATATATATTGTTCATTGATTTGGGTATCTGAAATTGATATATGTTTATCCAAATGCAGAATCATAGACCAAAACCAGGATGTTTCATTCCCTTTGGAGCAGGAAGCAGGTTCTGTCCCGGAGCTGATCTAGCCAGACTTGAGATGTCTATTTTCTTTCATTATTTTCTCCTCAACTACAGGTACCTCAGCATTTTCCTTTTGGATGACTAATCATTTGAAAATTTCAGAAAAAAATTTATCAAATTTCATTATTAGTTTTCTTGCTTTACAAGTTAAACCTAGATCTCGTTTTTGATGTGCAGATTCGAAAGGAGTAATCCAGAAAGCCCCATCCGATATTTACCTAGTCCAAGTCCAAAAGACAATTGTCTTGGCAAAATCATAAAGCTTCCATGAATAGAAATTTTATTATTATCTCTGGGCCCATATATATCAATTAATTAAAATAATAATCGAGTTAAATTTTTTATAGTGATCGATTTTTTTTTTAGTTAAAGGATTGGATTTTACTAAGAATTCCTTACCTGAATTAATGGAATTATCTGGATACTCTCATATTACTCTTGATTTTAATTTTGTGGGACAAAACCATGTCGATGTTTGTAGTGAATAGTCATCTTTTGGAGTAGTAATTTGTTTGTTTCCAGAGTGGGGAATGCAGAGTTTCCTGATCTACTGAAAGAGAAAATGACTAAAGTTCCCTTTTGTCTCATAAACTATCTAAAATTAACTTTTTGTCTCCAAAACTTTAATTTGGGACTTTTTGCCCTATAAACTTGTAATATGAGGACATTTTAGTCATTCTCAAATGGTATTGCTGTCGTGGACCAAAAATGCCACGTGACAATGCCATATTGGACCAAAATGCCACAAGGCAAGGTCATGTTAGACCAAGGTGCCGACAATGCCACGTTAGCAATATTGTTTGAAATGGACTAACATGTCCTCATATTGCAAGTTTAGGGAGCAAAAAGTCTCAAATTAAAGTTTAGGGACAAAAGGTCAATTTTAGACAAATTTAAGGGGCAAAAAAGGGCTTTAGTTTAGTCAAGAGAAAATTCCCTTTTTCTCTTCCTAGTCAAAAGAGCAAGTTGATGAAAAATTATTGCTTGGATTAAAAGATGTGGAACAATAACAACTATAAAACAGTCTCTTGGGGGGTATACAACTCTGTTTTAATGTAACCATTTGGAAAATTGCTTGATCAGTCTAAGCTGTGAATGAATGATCATTAAGCAAAATTGTTGGTTTGTTCTTTCACTGAATACATATATATAATGGTACTTTGTGTCTTTGTCAACTAATAAACGCTTTGTTCTTCTGACCAAAAAGTAAGTTGAATTTTTATTAACAAATTAGAATTTTCTTGTTTTTTAGAATCTAGTTTCTGGGAATTTTGAATAATGGTATCAAAACTTGTAATCAATGATTAAATGCTTTTCATAGTTGTATATGCACTATAAGCAACTTCAATAAATAGATCATAAAGCTCAAATTTAAGTTTCTTTCTTTTTTCCTGTTGATTTTAAATTTTGTGATCAACTCATTATTAATATATATGCCATATATTGCCATTGTATGTATAATTTCAATCTTTGTGATCCAATATATAAAATCAAACTAACATATAATGCCAACTCCCTTGAAAGAGAAAGCAGTACTTTTGATAAAGAAACAACCATGTGCTTGACAAAACTTCAACTTTTGATTTGAGTAATTAAAACTCATGCCAATTCAGTCAACTCAAAAGTCTCCCAAAGTGGTCCTATATATATGAGAATACCATTGCCAACAATTTCCTTAGATGTCACATTAAATTAAAGCTATAAATGATGAAGAAAAAAGAGAAGCTGAAATGTTCAAGTATTAGCCCATATTTCCTTAGATGTCACATTGTATTAAGGTATTAATTAACAAATATTTATTTAAGTTTCCATAATTTATTTACTTTGTTTTGCAAAATTATCTGCAAAGTCTCTATATATTCCAATCATAGTTGCTGCATTAGGAATAAGTTTCAAATATGTATGCTCCCACCACAATTGCCAGAATCGTCCACACCATTTCTAATCCCATGTTCTAGCTTTTAAAAAAAAAAAAATTGCTGTTCCAAATAAATTAATAATTAGTGTGAATATCATTTTAGTAGGTTAACGTGGTTAAAAAAAAAGGATGAGGTATTGGGACAATTACATAGGGAGAGACAGTAGTTGATATATAGTACTCCATCTGTTCCATATTATTTGTCCATTTTTGGTCAAACCAATCAAACATTTGATCTTTAATTACCAAAAATATATATACAATCAAATTTTCAAAAAATATGTTTTGAAAAGTTTAAGACTGAACTTAATCAAAATATAATTTTTTAAAATTTATTTCTATATAATTTTTTTATAATCAAAGGTCAAAGTTAGGAAACTTTGACCCAAAAGGGACAGATAATATGGGACTGAGGGAGTAGTAAATTAGAAGAGGGAAATGCATTACATGATGAAAATATCAAAGATTACAAATTAACTTTATGGGCAAAGACCTCTTCCATAGCTGCCTAGTCCCGCCCTCACACTCAAACTTTAGCAACATTATTAATTACTCCACTTATTTGCTTAGATTACATAACCGAAATAACAATCAACACAAATAGAAATAGAATTGACAACATTATTAATAGATCACAGCAAGAAAGGGGAAAGGAAAGATAGGAATTCCAAATTCCTATAAATGCTTAAAACACTTAAAGCTCGATCAGTTGAAATTCAATCCAGTACCTCTAAATTTGTCTTGTGTTATTTGATCCAATACCTTAACCATTTCAGGTGTCAAATGATTAACCCAATCTCCAACTTGACCTTTCCTAAAGAAGTCGGAATTGCGAATAGGAAGTGGATATCCCTGTTTCATTTCATGGGCATTTGTTTTATTCACATCCAAGTTGCTCAAATTCTCAAAGCTACACAAGTTGACGATCTTGTCCACAATTCCTTCATTTTCCTCCTCTTCCGAAAAGGGCATGCCCATGAACTCTGCCAATTTCCTCAAATGCACCGATGGCTCCCTCTTCATATCTTCATATTTCAAGAACAATACCTTGTTGGGTGACTCCAAGCTGGCTTGTTCTATAATTAATTAATTAATCATTAATGTTACAAAAGCCGCCAAGACAATCACTATTGCTGGCTCCAGGTAGACGTTGCATAATTCTGAAATTTAGGAAAGCATATCTTTTGACTTTTTCCATGAAAAGGACAAAAACACACACGTTGACTTTTCCCTAATTTTCCGTTTGACACTAAAAATTTGTCAACGGTCTTTTTTTTTTTTCTCCTTGTTTTCTTTACAAAGTTGACTTATTGGACAAAGTCCATCTAAGTACAAGAGAATGATTTCAACTTCTAATTTTGTCATTTAAACCCATAATTTGTTTGTTTTGTAGAAAGTGACCTTAGTTGGATGGAAGACCAATGGCTCCGACAAAATTAGAATATTATAATTTTTTAAACAATGAGCATATTCAATCATGAATTCGATTCGATGATGATAATATTGATAATGTTTTGAATGGGGGAGGCTGCTGTTTACTTACTCCTTTTCTTTCCCGGGAATAGGGGGAGGCTGAGATATTATTGTCATGATGACTCATGCGATGTTACTTAATAGCAGACTAAACTTGTTAAGAAATGGCCAAAAAACATTGCCCTATAAAATTAAGTTAAAACTCATTGTTAGATCTTCAAATTAAGAGAAAAATGAAAAGCAAGAACATGGGATTAGAAATGGTGTGGACGATGATTCTGGCAATTGTAGTGGGATCAGCATTAGGATACATATTTGTGTTTGGATTTTTTAAGAAAATAAATGAATGGTATTATGTTAAAGGGTTGGGAAAGAAGCAAAACTGTCTCCCACCTGGTGAAATGGGTTGGCCTATTGTTGGGAACACTCTCTCCTTTCTCAGAGCTTTCAAATCCCCAGACCCAGATTGCTTCATCAACAATATGGTTGAAAGGTCTGCTTCCTTCTCTTATTTATCTCCTCTACATAAGATGCATTGTTTAGATTATGTTTGCCCCTGTCCACGCAAATTTCTATTTCTATATATATGCCTTACTAGATTTGGCCTTTTGGGTCTAAAATCTTTTTGGTTTTTGTATACCATATTTGAAATTGGTATAAATGTCACTTTGCAACCTTAAATTTGTACGGACTGCCATTATTTTGACCAAAACGCACCCTAAAGTTTTATTTTTGTGTCAGTTTGCACCCTCCATCATGGTAGGACAAACGATTCTATCACGGTGTCCAACGTGGCACGCCAAGTGTACCAAAAAGTGACATGTGGCATGCCACATGTACCAAAAAGTCGTGCCACATGTACCAAAAAGTGACACATGTCACGCCGCGTGTACCAAAAAGTGACACGTGGCATGCCACATGTTTCAAAAAATGGCACGTGGCATGCCACGTGCACAAAAGCATACATGCCACGTGTCATTTTTTGTCCACATGGAATGCCACGTCGGACGCCGGGATCGATTTGTTTTGTCATACCAGACAGAGGGTGCAAAGTGGCACAAAAATAAAACTTTAGGGTGCGTTTTGGTCAAAATAAAAAAGTTGGGGGTAAAGTGGCAGTCCGTACAAACTTAAGGGTGCAAAGTGGTATTTATGGCATTTGAAATTCCTTTTTCAAATACTGTTAAGTGTTAATGATAGTGAGAAGCATTGCAATATAAAAAATTGCAGAAAATTTCAGCTGTTTAAACGTTTGAATTAAATATAATTTTTCTATTATTATCTTTTAATTTGTGCATTTCTTATTAATGTTTAAAGAACTATATAGCATTAGCAATAGTTAGGGTGAGAGCCTTTTTTGGTACCATTTGAACCCAAAAGCCTAAATTGATTGGAAGGTTTCCTGTGTCTCATTCCTTTTGGATGTCGATCAATCAAGTCTAACCTCTAATTAGGGAGAGAGAGATCTCGGACCTTGGCCACCTATAAGTTCAAGGCCTTGTAACAGAGTCCATTCCTATACATTTTAGACACTACTTGAATCCAAAAGCTGAAATCTCAAATTAAGGCCTCACCTTTTGAAAAATCTCAATTAAAGGCCCTAACCGTGTAGAAAAGGTCAAATTAGGATCCCAACTTTTCGAGTAAGGTCAATTAAGTTAAATCCATTAGACTTAAGTGTGTGTCCACCACACATCATCAAAAGCGCTTGAGCAAATAAAACAGTGACACATGTCAGTTTTTCCGATGTCATGTCAATGCACCATTATGCCATGTTAGTAGGCCGTTTAAATTAACGGCTCGTGTGGCTGGCCTTACTCGAAAAGGTCTCGAACTTATTTGACCTTTTTCAAAGTTGGGGTCCTTAATTGAGAATTATCTAAAAGGTCAGGCCCCAATTTGAGATTTTAGCCCTTTTAATTTTGGGATCTTCATGTATATTTGTCAGTTGTCACTACTAACATCTAATACTTTTATGCTGTGTTATGTATATTAATCACGCGTAAACCTTAACAATGTTGCTTAAATTGCAATTTAAATAGCTTTATTGATTTCGTTGGAGGTGATAGATATGGTCGAACTGGAATCTACAAAACTCATTTGTTTTGGAATCCAAGCATCATAGTATGTAGTGGTGAACTGTGTAAGAAGGTGTTGACAGACGATGAACAATTCATATTTGGTTATCCTCCATCTATGAAGAAACTATTTGGGAGAAAGGCATTAATAGCTACTCATTCAAATTCAGAACACAAGCGTCTTCGCCGATTGATAACTACACCAATCAATGGCCATGAAGCACTCTCCATGTACATTGGGTATATAGAAGACATTGTGATTTCTTCATTAGAAGAGTGGGCCAATATGAACTCATCAATTGAATTTCTAACTGCATTGAAGAAGATTACCTTCAAAGTTATTACAAAAATTTACATGGGCTCTACTGATTTCATTTCTGACTCAATTGAAAAGTATTATGCAGATCTGTTTCAAGGATTGTTTGGCCCAGATTTTAATATTCCTGGTTTCAAATTCCATAAAGCACTCAAGGTAAAGTTGCTTTCAAAAAAAAAAAGGTTTCATGTTTCATTGTGTACGAAAGGCATTATGAAGAGTATCTAATTTTTTTAACCCTATATTGCATCAGGCAAGAAAGAAATTAGTAAGGTTTTTTCAAGCTCATTTGGATGAAAAAAAAGCAAGGAAAATTGATGAACCAAACACAAGTAATGGCATGATTGACCTACTTCTCGAAGTTAGAGATGAGAATGGGGAAAATTTGGATGATGAGCAGATTATTGATTTACTATTTGGATTCTTGCTTGCTGGTCATGATACCACAGCACATATTGCAATGTGGCTTGCCATTTACCTTGATGATCATCCAGAAATGTTACAAAAGGCTAGGGTGAGTTTCAATTTTGGTTACAACTAGCTTGACCAGGAAATTATACCCAAATGAAATCTTAAGGAAAATGTCCAACATTTTCAGCATCACGCCATTAATACATTGATTTTTTTTTATTGCTTTAAATTTCCATAACTCAGGAAGAACAAGTGGCAATCACAAAGACAAGACCATCCTCACAGCAAGGTTTGACCCTCAATGAGATAAGACAGATGCAATATCTATCCAATGTATGTTATGTTTGTCATTGTTTTGGAGTTGATCAATATCTCGGCACAAACATTATCATTATTAAGTTTCTATATTTACTTCATATGTTGCTCGAAAGCCTCTCGAATGTCATTAATTATAACTTTCTTTTTAGGCAATTGATGAGACTCTACGCAGATCCGGAGTTGTATTCGCAACATTCCGAAAGGCAGCAGTGGATGTGAAAATTAATGGTCAGTCTTTCAGTGTAATTTTTTTCTTCTTTTAGTTATATATATGTATCTTATCAATAGAATCTTATTTTGTCTCTAGATTACATCATACCCAAAGGATGGAAAGTTTGGGTTTACCACAAAGCTGTTCACATGGATTCTGAGACTTATCCAAACCCAGAAAATTTCCTCCCATCAAGATGGGATGTAAGTAGAAAACAATGAACATGATCAACATATATAATATTTGTTTATTGATTAAGCTTTAGGGTATCTGAAATGTTTATCCAAATGCAGAATCATACGCCAAAAGCAGGAAGTTTCATTCCCTTTGGAGCAGGAAGTAGGTTTTGTGCCGGAGCTGATCTAGCCAAACTTGAATTGTCTATTTTCTTCCATTATTTTCTCCTTAACTACAGGTACCTCAACATTTTCCTTTTTGATGATTAATAATATTTTGAAAATCAATTATTTTTATTTTCTATATAAAGAGGTATATATTTGAACTTCACAGATAACATATTAATGAAAGATTAAATACATTTACAAATTGTAAATTAGGAAAAAAAGTGTACTATATATATATATATATTTTGCTTTACAAGTAAAACCTAGACATATGCTTTTTTATGTGCAGATTCGAACCAAGTAATCCAGGGATCCCCATCCAATATCGACCTCTTCCAAGTCCAAAAGACAATTGTCTTGGTAAAATCATAAAACTTCCATGAATAGAAATTTTAAATTTTATTATTATTATCTCTAGGCCCATATCGTTGGGTAATTAGGGCCTTTTCATATGTGTCCCCTACAACTACAACTACAGTTTATATTACACATGTATTTTGATGTTGTTTGACTTTGTTGAAACATTGTAATATGTTCTTAAAAGACTTGAACATGTTTGTTATAATAATACACTAATAATTTTATTAAACTTCATTGTTAAATTCATTTTCCTTTGAAAAAATTGATGATCTCAATTATTATTTAAAGGGTGATTATATGATACACCGGCGGTGTAAATTTTGGACTCCACAAGCGGGTTGTGGAATTGACACATGTTCAATTTTTGAATTATTTAAGTTTTAAATATTTCAATATAGTCCCTAAGGGACACATGTCACCCTTCAGAACCCGCTTGTGTAGTC
The DNA here is from genome assembly GCA_001974805.1 of Corchorus capsularis. NCBI lineage: Eukaryota > Viridiplantae > Streptophyta > Magnoliopsida > Malvales > Malvaceae > Corchorus > Corchorus capsularis. The sequence goes on from AWWV01007770.1 coordinate 29,814, forward strand.
TGCTAAACTCCACTGACGGTGTATTGTATAATTTGCCTTATTGGGTGTTAAATTAATTGATATAAATTCGATTGATGGATTTAATCGGGTAAGGAAGATTTCTTATCGGTTTGATTTAACAAGTTGATGAAAAATTGCTTGGCTAATCCTTAAAATATGTGGAACAATAACAACTATAAAACAGTCTCTTGGTGGGGGTATACAACTCTGTTTGATGTAACAATTTGGAAAATTCAATTCAAAAGGTTGAAAAATCTGCTATGAAATTCTTTCAACCACCATGGCTCCAAGTTGCATCAATATCATTTTGATGAAAAAAATCATCATTTTTTTTGGACCCAAAAAAAAAAAAAACTCATGTCAATTTAGTCAACTCAAAAGTCTCCCAAAGTGGTCCTATATAAGAATGCCATTGCCAACAATTTCCTTAGATGTCACATTAAAGCTATAAATGATGAAGAAAAAAAAGAGAAGCTGAAATGTTCAAAGTATTAGCCCTGTTTTAAAGAGATTCACCAGGCAATTTTGATCCCTTTTAGCCCTTTGTATTCCACTTCAACTAAAAAACAGTCAGACTCCACAATCCACATGCTTTCCTCTTTGTCCACACCAAAGTGGAGACAATATGTCACTATTATCAAGCTTCCCACTAACTAGGCGACCAATAATATAAAAGTAGTTCACTTTATTCTTAAAGTGAATTACTCAGCTTTTAAACTGACTCTCACTTATACTCTAATTGAGATTTAGTTATCAGTTGAGAGGGGTCTTTAGCTATGGCGGCGGCGCCGGCAGTTACAGGTGGAGGAGGCCAATACAATGGCAGGATCACACTGCTTGTTGTTCTGTCATGTGTGATGGCTGCTTCTGCAGGGCTTATTTTTGGCTATGATCTTGGAGTTTCAGGTCTGTCTCATTATAATCTTCTCTTTCTCTTTAATTATGTCAGTAATTGAATGATAAATTGCCAATATTAAAGCATTAACCATGTTTATGTAACTGGGATTTTAAGGTGGAGTGACATCCATGGACCCATTTCTGGAAAAGTTCTTCCCAGATGTGTACCAAAGGATGAAGGGAAATAAAAAGATTAGCAATTATTGCAAATTTGATAGCCAAGTCTTGACCTTGTTCACTTCTTCACTCTACATCGCTGGTCTTATCGCTTCAATCTTTGCATCACCTGTGACCAGAGTCTTTGGACGCAAGGCATCCATGCTTGTTGCAGGGCTTGCTGTCCTTATTGGCTCTGCCCTCGGCGGCGCTGCTTCTAATCTTTATATGCTCGTATTTGGTCGTGTTTTTCTTGGCATTGGACTTGGATTTGGAAACCAGGTAACTTTTTTTATTCATCTTCTTAATTTCTCCTGCAAAATCGACATGAACTTGACAAGCTTAATTTTTAGTTGGTAGCAAATTTACCTTTTGGGATACAATAATATGTACTATTTCTTTTGGTATTGAGTGTCCTAAAGATTGAACTCTAATCACTGAACTAAGAGTCCAGCACTCTACCATCAGGCCAAATGTCCAATGTGTAATGACAATAACTTTATTTGCTCTGCCTTCTGCAGTCAGTCCCACTATATATATCTGAAATGGCACTTCCCAAACACAGAGGAGCTATGAACATTGTTTTCGAAATTGGAATTGGCATTGGAGTACTCATAGCTAATATAATCAACTTTGGCACTGAAAAGATCGAGGGTGGTTGGGGCTGGCGTATTTCCCTATCCTTGGCGGCAGTCCCAGCATCAATCTTGACACTAGGATCTGTTATTCTCCCAGACACACCAAACAGTTTGATTCAGACTGGAAATAACCATGAAAAGGCCAAACTTGTTCTTCAGCGGATTAGGGGCACCAATGATGTCCAAGCAGAACTTGATGATCTCATCAAAGCAAGCTCAATTTCAAAAACAACTAAACACCCATTGAAGGAAATCATACAAAGGAAGTATAGGCCTCAACTGGTCATGGCAGCATTTATACCGGCTTTCGCGCAATTGACAGGGATCAATGTCATTACATTCTATGCTCCAATATTGTTCCGAACAATTGGCCTACATGAAAGTTCTTCACTGTTGTCAGCAGTCGTGATTCGCCTTGTGAGCACTTCTTGTATATTCATATCTATGTTTGTAGTTGATAAACATGGTCGAAGAGTATTGTTCATGATTGGAGGGATTCTAATGCTTGCGACACAAGTAACAATCGGAGGGCTTATGACAGCTTTGTTAGGAGATCATGGTGCATTGAGCAAACCAAGTGCTTACTTGATTCTAGTTTTGATTTGCATATATGTTTCCGGGTTCGGATTGTCTTGGGGTCCCTTGGGATGGTTAGTGCCTAGCGAGATTTATCCGCTAGAGGTTCGATCAACAGGGCAAAGTATTACGGTATCAGTAAGCTTTTTCTTCTGTTTTCTTGTTGGACAAACTTTTCTAGCCATGCTTTGCCACATGAAATCAGGGATTTTCTTCTTTTTTGGCGGATGGGTGGCGGTGATGACTATATTTGTGTACTTTCTGTTGCCAGAGACTAAGAATGTGCCTATTGAACAAATGGTAAAAGTGTGGAGGGAGCACTGGTTTTGGAAAAGAATTGTGGGTGATCAAGTGGATGATGAAAAGGGTTTTACAAGCTAAAGCATATACATGTAAGATAAACAGACTTAAAATAAGTTTTACAAGAAGGAAACAAAACAGTTAACTGTTTCATAATTCAAGATAGTCAAACTTCTCTTGCATTTTAGTATTTCAGATATCTAGAGGCATATAATCAGTATACAAGTGGATGTATGTATTTCTCAATTTAGTGGAAAGATGAATTAAATTTAAAGATAAAAAATAAAAAATCATTACTTTCTTTTTCTTTACTAACCATTCGGTAACCAGTAATTATACTGGACCCTGATTAATTCGGAATCAAAAGCAAGAAACAAGAATCTCAGTTCTTTTAACGGGGACACTTTGCCTTTATAAAAAGTAATGCCTTTATAAAATGGCATATTTTTTCATTAGTACCATACATGGTACAAGTAAAAAATACTATAAAGATTCTATTGGCTCAAAAGTCAAGCCACAGGCTAAAGATATTGTAGTCATGAATTGTAAAAAAACGATGTTACAGGAGAAATTATTAGGTGGGACAGACTCACTACGTCATCCATGGGACTAACCAATAGAATTTTGTCATGTCAAATTTACTTCTTAAATTCAGACACGATTTTAGCCCAAGGTTTAGCCCCCTTTTAAAACAAAGTCTATATAAAGGGTAAGTCCCCAAATTTAAGATTTTATTGGGATAGGGTTTTAGAAAATTGATGAGTTGTCTTCGTATCATTGGTTGGTCTCATGGATGACGTGGTGGGTCCGTCCCACCTAATAGTTTCTCCCGCTCTGAGCCAAAAACACGTGCAAATATTGGCACGTGGCCTGACTCTAGCGCAGAAGCCCGACAACTACTCCAACCGACCCGTAATAATTGTGCTTTTGAGTTTTGACAATTTCTACATAAGCGGACCCAATGACGACAATAGTACTAATAAAGTAAATACCCATTTACTACTACCTTTTTTTCTTTATATATTTTTTTTTCATGATCCATATACTCTACTCCATAGACTATGGAATCTCAAAATTGTACATGATTATTGATTTGTTTACGACTACTAGTTATTAATTAGATCAAGTTTCCACTTCCCAAGTTGCTTAACTTTCCATTCTTCAATTTTATCGGGGAACAAACTTGTGATTATTTGCATCATTTTAATTTAATCAAGGTTCCCATATGTACTTTAACCACATTATTTAAAGTAGAAACTAGAAAATTACTACAAGGCTCTTGTACGACTTCTCGATGTGTTCTTCGGGTACATCGGGTTCTCGATGTGTTCGATGAAATTCGACTTTCCTGTTTTCGTAAATATACTTACATAATAGTAGTATAGCTTTGGATAGACATTAAATGGTGGTAGAAAGTAGCAATTGACTTTATTTTATTTGTCTTTCTCTTTCGGCTTCTCTTTCCCTTAAGCTAAAGTTTCTTTTCTTTCTCAATTCTCATCCACAAAATAGCTCCTACGCACTTACACAGAGCAGAGGGCAACCAATATTATAATATACCAAGATAGTGAAATTTCGTAACCAGTCAACAACAATAATGCTAGTCTTTCTACTGCTATTAAACTATCTGTAAGACTATAATTTTGAACAGCTTTGTCTTGCTTCTTCCATTGGTTGCAGGGAGGTCCGAGCCATGGTGTCGGTTGTATCCGGAGATGGTGGGCAATACAATGGTAGGCTCACACTGCTTGTAGCTCTGTCATGCGTGGTGGCTGCAGCCGCTGGACTTATGTTCGGCTATGACCTTGGAGTTTCAGGTCTGTCTTGTTAATTTTCATCCGAAATTTGTGTAATTTTATTCAAAAAAAGATATATGGGATTTTGAAGAATAATAAGTTACTTAGATCTTCAATCCTCTGTTTATTGTTCATGGTGTTTGATGTTTAAATATTACTGAATTAATTAATTAATTAAGGTGGAGTTATTTCTATGGACTCGTTTCTCAAGAAGTTCTTCCCAAATGTATACCGAAGAATGAAAGAAGATAGCAAGATTAGCAATTACTGCAAATTCGATGATCAACTGTTGACCTTGTTCACATCTTCACTCTACCTAGCCGGCCTGATTTCTTCTCTGTTTGCGTCACGTGTGACCAGAGCCTTTGGACGCAAGACATCCATGCTTGTTGCTGGGGTTTCTGTCCTAACCGGTTCTGCCCTAAATGGAGCAGCTTCTAACGTTTATATGCTTGTCTTTGGTCGTCTCTTCCTCGGAATTGGACTAGGGTTTGGAAATCAGGTTTTTATATGTTCAATTAATTACTTCTTCCTTTTTCCTTTTAATCATGTGTTGGACAGTTTAGTAATTTAATGTCGGCCTCCATTTTTCCCACCCCTGCAGTCAGTCCCATTATATATCGCTGAAATAGCGTTACCAAAATACAGGGGAGCAATGAACTATGTCTTTGACATTGGAATTAGCCTTGGAGTACTCCTAGCCAACCTCATCAATTTCGGCACCGAAAAAATCAACGGCGGATGGGGGTGGCGTATCTCCCTATCCATGGCAGCAGTCCCAGCAGCAATTTTAACACTAGGTGCTATTATTCTCCCAGAGACACCTAGTAGCATACTCCAGAATACCAATGACCACGACAAGGCCAAACGTTTGCTACAACAAATACGAGGCACCAATGATGTCCAATTAGAACTTGATGATCTTATTGAAGCAAGCTCAAAGGCGAAAATCTCCGACAACCCATTTAAGAAAATCATTCAAAGAAATTATAGACCTCAACTGGTTATGGCAGTGGCTATACCCTTCTTCCAACAAATGACAGGCATTACTGTCATTGCTTTCTATGCTCCATTGCTATTCAGGACAATTGGCTTGCAGGAAAGTGCTTCACTTCTATCCGCAGTTTTGATTCGAATTGTGAGTACTTCTTGTGTTGTGATATCAATGTTTTTGGTAGACAAGCATGGTCGAAGAGTGTTGTTCATGATTGGGGGAATTCAAATGCTTGCAACACAAGTAATGATCGGAGGGCTTATGGCAGCTTTGCTAGGGGATCATGGTGGATTGAGCAAAGCAAGTGCTTACTTGACTTTAGTTTTGGTATGTATTTATATTACCGGATTTGCATTGTCTTGGGGTCCTTTGGGGTGGTTAGTCCCTAGTGAGATTTACCCATTGGAGATTCGATCAGCAGGGCAAGGGATCACGGTTGCAGTCGGTTTTTTCTTGAGTTTCCTTATTGGACAAATTTTTCTAGCTATGCTTTGCCACATGAAATCTGGGATTTTCTTCTTCTTTGGGGGATGGGTGGCTGTCATGACTGCATTTGTGTACTTCTTGTTGCCAGAGACAAAGAATGTGCCAATTGAAAAGATGGAAATAGTTTGGAGAGAACACTGGTTTTGGAGAAGAATTTGGGAGAAGTACTGAATGCCAAGTAATTAATTAGGATCTTATTAGATCTTAAATATTTTAAAGTTTGTTTGAGGGTAAGGATATGATCGATAATGGTTTGTGCATAGAGTACAATACTTTTATGCACAACCCATTATCCGATCATATCCTACTCGAAATACAACTTTAACCTATTGTTGGTGTATGTATGCGTAGAATATAAAAAAGTAGACTTCATAAAAAATGTAATTTATTAAAATCCCCTTGATGATATTGTATGTAATGTATTGAAATCGAATATTAACAATCCATTATCATAACCCTAGAACTAATTTTTAATTAAATCTTTGTCACTATGAAGAATTATATATTATACCACTTATAATCTACTAATTAACAAATTTTCGGTAACAGATGGTGCAAAATGTACCCAAAATAAAACATTAGGGTGTGAAATGATAAAAAAAAAATTTAAAAAAAAAGTGAGGTGCAAAGTCCAGTCCATATAAATTTTAGGATACATTTTTGGCATTTAAGCCAAAAAATTACAGCAGAAATAAAAATACTGTCTTCGGCCGCCAAGATTAAATTATAATACCAGGTAATTTGCTTGTGAAGAATTGCTTCTTATAGTTGATGTAAGTATATGTTTCTTTCTTATCATCTTTTCTTGATTTAATAAAATTCGTTCATTAGCAATATTGTTCTGATTTTTATGATCAGTAATTCAATGGCGTTATGGTAGCCAGTTTACTTGTGTTTTTGTTAGTGATCTTTTAGTATCAATATACCAAAATCTCTGGCATGACAGAAACCAAAAAAGAAGAATTAATTAATATAATTTCAGGATAGGGTTTTTTTTTCTCTTAATCTTAAATTTAATATTATGATCATATTGAATCGTGTTTGAAGTGTTTTACTTGATGATTATTGCATATTCCAATTAATTGGGATTTAATTCCCTTAGGTTATGTTTGGTTCGTGGTATCTTTGGTATCACGTGGTAATGTCATTCACATTTTTTTTCTAGGAATGTTATTTTAATGGGAAAGTATAATTTTTTGTTTTTGTGGGAATAAGATTACCATGTTTGGTTAACATGGGAAAATTATTAAATTTTTAAAATATAAGAAAAATACAAGTGAAAATGAGTAACACTTTCCTGGGAAAGTTAACTTTCCCACCCTTTTAGGTGGGAATGACATTCCCACCACATTCCCACTCAAGTGGAAAAGTGGTGGTAGTTATTCCCACCTAAAATTAGATTCCTCCAACCAAACATGGGAAAGTTATTCCCTCTACCCAACTTACCACACTTTCCCATTACATACCACGAACCAAACGCAACCTTATGGTTAATTGCTACGACTTGAAGAGCAAGCCAGACAACAAAGGCAATCTCTTTTCCCTGATTCCCTCCATGACTGGCCAATAAAAGTTTGATGCTTACCTAGCAAGAAGGGTTTTTTAATGAGCATGTTGCGTTGTATTTCAGGAATTTACCTCCATCTGGTAGAAGACTGCTGAGCTTCAAGCCAACAAGTCTAGGCTGAGGATGTGGACAAACTATGTGCCCCCAGCTACAAGCTCAAAGGCAATTCGTGATCGAAACTTCACAGGAAAGGTAATATATAATTAGTAACAATCTTTTTAATTGATAATTTTTTTATGTCAATTGTCTTGAAATGATTTCTTCTCATCAGGTTGTGGAGTTTGTTAGTGGGGACTGCATTATTGTGGCTGATGATTCTCTCCCATTTGGAAGTCCTCTTGCAGAGCGGCGAGTCAACCTTTCAAGCATTACATGTCCAAAAATGGGCAGAGATGAAACTGAAAAGCCAGCAGAGTATGCCCGGGAAGCGAGGGAGTTTTTAAGAACACGCCTTATTGGAAAACAGGTTTGAACTTTGAAAACCTTTTTCATAAAACTTTGTTACGATAGTTGTATGAATTTCTATTTATATAAAGTTTCTACTTGCTTTTGTTAGGTTAATGTCCAAATGGAATATTCCAGGACAATAGGCATGGGCGATGGAGCTCCAATATTGGATTTTGGGTCAGTCTTCCTCTTTTCTCCGGATGATGATGCTTCTGCTGCAGCTGGTAGTCAGCCTCAGCCAGGGATGATTAATGTTGCCGAGTTGGTGGTTGGATGCGGCTTTGGCCAAGTGATTAGATATATAGATTATGATGCCCTTTTGGCTGCTGAATCGCGTGCTATCTCTTTGAAGAAAGGAATTCATTCCGCCAAGGCTTCTTCCGCACCCTGGCACATAAACGACCTAACAATGGTTTTACTTCATTATATCTTACTGGTTAATTTGTCTCCTCATTTTTATTCTAAATTTCTAATTTATATAAACCATCTTGTCTATTTCCAGTCGTCAGCCGAGAAAGCTAAAGATTTCTTGCCAGCCCTGCAACGGAGAGGGAGGAATCCAGCCGTTGTGGACCATGTCCTCAGTGGTCATCGTTTTAAGTTGTATATCCCTAGGGAAAATTGTAGTATTGCCTTCTCATTTTCGGGTGTAATTAGTCGTGATGAGCCCTATTCAGATGAACCCATAGCACTGATGAGACGAAAGATCATGCAGAGAAATGTGGAGGTATATTATATAGTTGTTTCTCTTTAAATTTCTTGTTGCTTCTCTCAAATTTTTCACAATTGTTTTTCTATACAGATTGAAGTGGAAACTGTTGATGAAACAGGAACCTTTTTGGGGTCTCTTTGGGAGGGAAAAACCAATGTGGCTGTGACACTCCTAGAGGCTGGCCTGGCAAAACTACAAACCTCATTTGGTGCTGATCACAGGATTCCTCCTGATGCCCATCTTCTTGCACAGGCTGAGCGTTTCCAATGCTCCAGAACGACAGAAAGTGTATTCTGGATAATTTAGAGGCCTTCCAAAACGAGGCGAAAACTGCAAGGCGTGGAATTTGGCAGTATGGAGATGATGTTGAGTCGGATGAATGTGTTGAATTTGGATTTAGCATTAACAATTAAAATTTGGATTATATTCATTTAGAAATCAGCTCTTTATTACTCCCTCTGTCCCATATTATAAGTCCCCTTCTAGAAACTTTATTCGTCTCAAAATATAAGTCCCGTTTTAAATGCCAATGCAACTTTTATCTAAGTTATCTAAATTACCCTTGTTAATGATAATAGGAAATTAGTTGGAATTTAATTTATCTATTGACTATGAATGAGTAAGTGAGAGGAGAGAGAAGAGGGATAAAATTGGAAAGAGAAGATAAAAGTTTATAGAAGTTAGAGTTGTACAGTAAAAGTTCTATAAATTAATAATGTTGGGACCATGAAAATTTATTAATTTAGAGAGTTATTAATTAATCGATAAATTAATAAAATATTAATTTAAAGAGTTTTTTACTCTATAATATAAATAAATATGATTATATAAATAAATATAACTAATATACATAAATATGTATTCATTGTTTTAAGTATTTAAATCATTGACTAATTAAATAAACTTTAATACTAGTCATGTTCACTGAACTAGTCATAAATGAAATTATGTTCATTACACTTACAATACACATTCAACGTACAAATATACAAATTTAGTACATGTTCATTGATTATATAAATATAATATACATGCATATATGTATTAATTCTTCATATTGTTTTTAGTGTTCAAACTATTGACTATAAGTACTCTTCAGAATTTTTTGTTGCAGTTCGAAAAAACAACAACAGAACTTTTAAGTGATCTCTAATTCCAATCAGATTTAAATTTCATGAAAAAAACAAATAACAATAGATTCATATTTTTCTAAATTGTTTTAGATATATATGTAAATTTTAGAGAATTATTAATATTGATGGGACTATATATATATATATAAGAGTTTTTATAAAAATTATTATCTTATTAATTTATCGAAATTAATAATTTTTATAACTGACCCAAGTCGGGACTGAAGTAAAATATTATTTTAAAAAGGTTATTAATTTATTGAGTATGAATTTATGGAAGCTTTACTGTAACTACTTTTCTTAAACTTTGTGATACGGTTAAAATGGACTTATATTATGGGACAGAGGGAGTAACAAACAAAAAGCAAAGCCTGGATTTCCCATGCGGCCCATCTTGGTTCTATCTACAGAGTATCTACCCTCTTTCTAGCCCACTGCCCATGTTGTGATTTCAGCTTAAAGAAGCCCACTTTCCCTTCTCATCTAACTTTGGGCCCCCAATTTCATATCTTTGACTTCGATTTTATCCCAATTCCCAAATGTCCCTAGTAGTGTTTAAATGCACCATGGAAAGACTCCAAACCAAATTAGATTAGATATTAAAGTCTCTAGTTATTACATTGAGTTGCTACTTGGTAAATGGTACCACTTTCGCCCGCAACCTTACGTATGCTCCCGTTCAGCTAATGTGTCCACATGGAAACAATGGCAACGAGTCAGAGCCTCGAATTTAATGCTCCTTTTTATTTATACACTGATATTTTATCCTGTCCCTCTACCAAGCTTGGAGGGCTAAATTAAGGGACACATGGAAACTGGGATTCTTCCAAGCCAATACAATGGCAGGATCACCCTGCTTCTTCTTCTCTCATGTTTCATGGCTGCCACTGGAGGGTTTCTATTCGGTTATGATCTTGGAATTTCAGGTTGGTTTTCAATTTTCTTTTCATTTCTGATTAATCTCTTCATCAGCTGAAGAAATTAATTGTTGATCTGTTTCTTGCTCAATGATCTCAATAAGGCTGTTTCATGATTTGGTCAATTTGGTTTGGAAATTGCAAGTTTTATACTCTGTTCTTAGACCTTTTTTTCCCATTCTTAATTCTAATAAAGGGAATTGACTTGATATAATTGTGTACGTAAAAGGTGGAGTGACCTCTATGGAGCCATTTCTCAAGGATTTCTTCCCAATGGTGTACAGAAGAATGAAACAAGACACTAAAATTAGCAATTACTGCATGTTTGATAGCCAGCTATTAACCTTGTTTACTTCTTCCCTTTACATAGCTGGCCTTATTGCTTCTTTTTTCGCATCACCTCTGACTAAAACATTTGGACGCAAGGCATCCATCCTTGTAGGAGGAGCTGCATTCCTAGCTGGTGCCGCCCTTGGCGGCGCAGCTTTTAACATATACATGCTAATATTTGGCCGTGTCTTGCTTGGTGTTGGGATCGGATTCACAAATCAGGTAACACATCAGATAATCATCAATTCCCACTCCCATTTCTAAATTCTAATAGCTTATTAGCATTTTTGCCCCCGAACTATTGCATTAAGGATATTTTGCTTCTTGAACTTCAAATCGTGACATTTTGCCCACAAGATTTCCAAATTTAGAACATTTTACCTCATAAACTTCCCAAATTAAAGACATGTTACCCCTTGATAGAGGGGGCAAATTGTCTCAATTTATAATTTAGGGGGTAAATTGTCCTTAGTCGCAACAAGGGCAAAAAGGCTAATAAGCCAACTTCTGATCTTTGATTTGTTCAATTAATGTCAACAAAAATTTTTTTTGATTGTTTGTTCTGCAGGCAGTACCATTATACATCTCCGAAATGGCGTTACCAAGGCACAGAGGAGCAATGAACATTGGGTTCGAAACCGGCGTTGGCTTTGGAGTACTTGTAGCTAACCTTATCAATTACGGCACCCAAAAGATCAAGGGCGGTTGGGGCTGGCGTGTTTCTCTAGCCATGGCAGCAGTTCCGGCATCAATTGTAACAATAAGTGCACTTTTTCTCCCTGAAACACCCAACAGCTTAATCCAACAAACTGCTGATAATAACCACCAAAAGGCAAGACATGTTCTGCAACGTGTACGAGGCACCGATGATGTCCAAGAAGAACTCAACGATCTCATCAAAGCAAGTTCAATCTCGAAAACCAAGGAACACCCATTTAAGAAAATTGTACAAAGAAAGTATAGGCCTCAATTCGTGATGTCAATAGCCATACCATTTTTCCAACAAGTGACAGGAATCAATGTTATCACATTCTACGCTCCAATACTTTTCAGGACAATTGGCCTAGGCGAAAGTGCTTCGCTACTGTCAGCAGTTGTGATTGGCCTTGTAGGATTGGCATTTGTATTGATTTCCATGGTTTTAGTAGACAAATTTGGAAGAAGAGCTTTGTTCATGGGTGGTGGAGGGGTAATGTTGGTGTCACAAATAGTTGTGGGAGGAATCATGGCAGCTTTGCTAGGTGATCAGGGTGCCCTTAGCAAGGGCAGTGCTTACCTTGTTTTGATTCTGATATGTGTTTATGTTGCTGGGTTTTCGATGTCTTGGGGTCCTTTGGGATGGTTAGTCCCTAGTGAGATTTTTCCATTAGAGATTCGATCTGCTGGGCAGAGTATTACAGTGGCAATAGGGTTTTTCTTATGTTTCATTGTTGGACAAACATTTTTAGCCATGCTCTGCCACATGAAGTCAGGGATTTTCTTCTTTTTCGGCGGATGGGTGGCGCTGATGACTATATTTGTGTACTTCTTGTTGCCGGAGACTAAGAACGTGCCTATTGAACAAATGGAAAAAGTTTGGGTGGAGCATTGGTTTTGGAGACGGTTTTTGATGGAAGAGGAGGGGACTAAGATGCAAGGAACATAAATGTAAATTTGAAGAAAAAGTCTCAAACTTGTATACAGCTTTGATTGCAATTTTATCAGGTAATGCTTTGATTGCAGAAACAGTCTCAAGTTTCTTAGAATTTCTTCTACTGAGCAATACAAATAATTCCCAACATGAAAATGATATGAAAACAATTTTAAGATAGCAAAAGTGAAAGATATCAATAATTGCTTACCCTTAAACGAAGTGATCAAAAAGCCAATATGAATGATTGCTTAGCCTCTTTTCTTTTCTTCCATTGTCTCCTTAGTTGTAAAGAGATTCAATCAATGATTTGGTAGGAATTCTGAATTCATTCATATAAAGAAACAAAGAAACTCATTAAAAAGGAAAAAAAAAAAAAAAGAGACAGATGAATAAAGTTAACTAAACATGTACTCCCTCTGTCCCAAATTATCTGACTCTTTTGAGTCAAATTAATTCTACCTTTGACCTTTAATTACAAAAAATATATATACAATCAAATTTTTAAAAAATATGTTTTGAAAAGTTTAAGACTTAACTTAATCAAAACATAATTTTTAAAAATTTAATTTTATATAATTTTTTTATTATTAAGGGTCAAAGTTAAGATTACTTTGACCCAAAAGGGTCAGATAATTTGGGACAGAGGGAGTAATATTATGGAATATATATATGTACATGCTTGAATTTGTTTATTTATTTGGGAGTTAAAATTACTTTGAGGTGCACGAGTACAACAATGCCAAATGCCAAACTAAGAAAATTCCAGTAAAATCCCATTAGAAAATATCTATCTTACTAGGAAAATAGTACTTATTTTATTTTATTTACGTTTCCACAAGCCAATTTAGACCATCTAAATCTAAATAATAAAAAAGGAGAATTGGACTATCACCATTTACCACCTAACCTAACAAAGCGTTGTCATATACTCCAGTACTTGTCATTTCATTTGTCAATTATCAATAAATTGAGATAGATACCAAAAAACAATTAAGTGAGATAATTCCTAATAAAATACTATAAAATTAAGTAAGATACATATGTACACGTTAGTTGTTACTATTTGGTAGACCACCATTTTCTATACAAACAAGCATTAAGCAAGTATTGAAGACATGTCACATTGATATCATATATTAAAATATATATTCATTATTATTGCAACTCTTATAATTTTTTAATTCTTTTTTTGAATAAGTCTTTTTTTTATACATAATAAATGTTAAATTGGAATTAATTTAGATTAAGTTAGCGTCACTGAAAAAAAAATAATAATAATTATAGCGTCATTGAAAAAGAATCAAGTTATGACGGATCCTAAACAAAAAAAACTCTTTATGTGCTTATAATTTCATTTGGATGATTAAACTTATGAATGTATATATATCCATTATTAACATTTATCCTATCAAAACTTGGTTAAACCAACAACCAATTTGTCCAGGAAAAGTAATTTGGTGGTGATGTTGTTCTTAAGTCTTGATGCGCGTGAGTTCCACTTTCCTAATTAGAGGAGCAACAAGCAACAGAAGCAGAGCCGTTATGATCGTTGGAACCATCCAGAACCAATGTCCGGGTAATATCCGGGACACTTCAACGTGGCGTTTCCTTATTTGTTAAAACGTTTTTAAACTCAACCAATTCACTTTAATAACCAGTTGTATAATTTATTTAAAAATAAAATTAGCCGAGGAGTATTTAAAATTTTTGAATTCCAAATCTTACATATAGACTTTTCTCTCTCAGATTTTTTTACTACGTCTGCGGAGTACATTTTAAAAGAATTAAAAAGAAAAAAAAGTTCGACTTTCGACTTTCGCCTTTCGCCATCACCTACTTGTTCCAATTTCCACTCACAAAAAAGAAAAGCTCTTTATTGATTGTCGCTTCATTCATCTTCAGCATAGGTAATTCATTTTTGTTCTTGCTTTTTTTTTTTTCCGTCACAATTAGGGCTTACCGCCGATCATTGATTCCGATGATGATCTCCAAAAGGCTTAAATATAATATTTTAGTTAGTACTGGTGTTTCTTTTGATTCTAAAACATTTATTTATTTTCAGTTGAGCTTCTTCTTCTTTTTGGAAAAAGTTTTCTCTGTTAATCGGAGAATCTGGATGTCTATGTATCAATATATTTTCTGCTAATTTTTCTTACTTTTTTGTTTTTTATATAATAATCTTGCAGATTTTTTAGATATCACCTTATAGAATAGTGTCCGGTTTTCTTCTATCGGAAGCGATGCCTTCAGTTGTGTCGCAGCAGTGGCAAGAGAAGGCGAGTGGTTTCTTTTCTTCATCAGGTACCTTTTCAATCTATCAATTCTGGATTTTCTTTGATTTTTTTTTTTTTGCCTTATTTTGCCACATCAGCGCTTTTTTGAATTTTGGATTGTGATTGCAGGGGTGAAGCTAAAGAAAGCTAGCCAAACGGCCGGATCATTTGTTGGAGAAGTTGCCAAGGATGCTAAAGGTAACGTGGCTGACGTTGCGGAACGAGTTGGTTCCATGGTCAAAAGCCGATGGGCGATTCTCCGGCAGCCGGCGACCAGACATGCTGTCCAGGAAGGTCTTATAACTGCTGCTGCTACCACCGGTACCTTTTTTAGGAAAGGCATCACCGGGACAAAAGACAAGGTTGCTGTTGGGAAAACAAAAGTTGAAGAGGTAAAATTTAGCTCTAAAAAGAGTTTAAATCAAATTTCAATGATTTTTGCAAAATTTATCTGTGTTGTCTGTCTTATTCAATGTGTGAGTGTGAAGTGAATTGTGTATGTCAGAAAATTTGTGTTAAATTATAAGTAAATTTCGAGGTTTCCTGTTTCACCAAGGATCGCTGTGAAAATGTTTCTTTATTATGGTGTTATACTATAGTACTCATGGTTGATTGTTTTAATTGTGATTGCTTGCTTTATGACTCTGACTCTTTTCTGTCTTTGCCTCACTCCCTGCTTTGTAAATTACCTTGACACTCTTGCTCTGTTAGTTAAGCTTGTGTTCATGTCAAATTTATGTTGTTCTAGAGAAATGTCCTCTTGGCGGTATTTTTCGCTGTTTGTTCTGTAATATGGATTCATTCTTCTGTTGTTGACAACTTTCAACTGATCAATTTTGAATACTTAAATGCTTTTCCATGTTGGTGTGGTATTTTTGATGTTACAGTTTGGTCTTGTGTAGTTAAAAATGAAATCTGTTGATGTTTAATACAAGGCATTTAGATAATTGTCATTTTATTTGTAATAGAGTAGTCTAATCTAGGCTCCAATGACATATGTGTAATGGTTAATTTGTTGCAGGTGGCAAAAAAGACGGCACAGAAAAGCAAGATAATTTTGACAGATATAGAGCGATGGCAGAAGGTATAAGCTTGTGTCTGCTTCTAATCTCATTGTTTGTTTTCTTAAGTTTGTTTTCTTACATATCATATCGTGTTTCTGAACTCTTAACATGTGTTTTCTATATGCAGGGTGTGGCCAGCACTGATGGTAAGTGTCTTTATCTTGGCAGGTGCATTTTTTTAACTGCTGACTTCTTTATGAATCCCTGGCTTTTCCTCCTCTCTTTCTGAAATCTATTGATTCTAGTCAATCTCTTGAGTATTTGTTGAAGAAGACAATGTGAATGTGTGGTTTTCCAATAAATTTATAATAGCCAATAATTGAATGACATTTCATGTACTTAATTATTCCAACATTATTAGCATCAGGAGCATCTGACATGTTTAAGACGCAAGGTTTTCTATTCAAGTGATAAAATCTTGGATAGTTAAGATTCAGATTGTTGAGACTGCTTTAATTTGAAAATCTTGTTTCTTATTGCCCTAGCACTCATGCAGCTATTAGCCCCTTGTCATCTTGCTTCAGTGCTTCTATATTAAACTAAGATTGAGTTTTAAATACATTAGCCTTTCCATTTTCATACAACCATTTAAGTGCCAAAGGTTTGCCTTTATTTTATACCCAACTGTGGTCCTAATTTTCAGTTCTGTATGGCCAACCCTTCACTAATTAGAATTTGCTTTGGAAGTAACATATATTATCATAGTTTCTGATTAACTCAGCCAGTTACAGGGAAAACTTTTTCGCATTTTTCATTTCATACCTGCTAATTGACTGCTAGCCACTCATCTTTTTTCCTTTTTTCCTCAGTATTTGGAGTTCCTATTGAGGTTACTGTGCAACGGCAGCAATCCAACAGGCCCATTCCTCTTATATTGGTGAAATGTGCAGATTATCTCATATTATCAGGTGACACTGATAAACATTAGATGGAAAATATCGTCATATATTCAGCAAATTATAATGCAATACACATTCTTTACCCTGAGTGTGTCATATTTGTTTTGACTTTTAGGTCTCAATTCACAATACTTGTTCAAAGCTGAAGGAGATCAAAAGGTCATTCAGCAATTGGTTTCTGCATACAACCAAGGTCTTTTGCTTGTTATCTGCTCATATTTGACTATGAGTTACTCTATTTGGACTGAATCATAATTTGTCTGTCATATGTGTATCACAGATTTAAATGCCTCAATACCAGAGGGCATAAGTCCAATTGATGTAGCAGCTCTAGCCAAATATTATATTGCCAGTCTTCCTGAGCCACTAACTACCTTTGAGCTTTACAATGAGATCAAAGGTGCCCGCTCTAGTATACATGCTATGAGAAACGTTCTGAAGAAGCTTCCAAGTGTGAATTACATGACACTTGAGTTTGTCACTGCATTGCTGCTTCGCGTTAGCCAGAAGTCAGTCCTTAACAATGTAAGGGACTTCTCTGTCTCTGTCTCTCTAACATATCTATGTGCATAAACTAAAGCATAGATGCATGCATGGCCTGTATATAAGGTGGTTCTGAGTAAGTTTGACCACTATTGTAAAGGGTTATATTCTCCCCCTATGGACCAACTTATGGCTAAAACTGACTTGATGCTCTAATAGATCTAGCTCTGAGGTTTTCATGGATAATTCATTTCTTCAAGGTCTTTTTTTCACTTCTATGGTCATCGCCCTTTTTTGTTTATGGTTATTGTGACAGAGGCCCATATAAAGCATTTTCTTGGTTCCTTCATAATGGTCCTCCCTCGTCTTAAACCCCATCCCCCCAAACAATGTGAATTGCAATCACGTGCATAGAGTTGGTTTATTAACATTTGTTTATCTTCCAACAGATGGATGCCCGAAGCCTGGCCATGGAGATGGCTCCTGTTATCATGTGGGAAAAGGGTCGGAAACCAGAATCTTATAGGAAATACTGGAGTAATCCACCGAAAAATACTTCAAATGGTAGCATGGACTCGGCCCCTGCTTATAGTGCATGGGACTTGCTTGCCGGTAACTTCTCTCATCTTCTAGATCTGTACATGTATCACTAAATTGTGCATGAGAAAGCATAATTTCATTCCAACTGGACTTTATTTCATACGGTTATAGCTGCATCAAAAAACGGTGACTGAAATTTTTTCAGACAACTAGAAGTTTCTCATTTTCTTTCATTTTTATATGGCTACAGATGACGATGAAGATATGGATGCTTCCTCCCAGATTCCTTTGGATGATGGGATGCCAGTTGATTTTGTTGCCATTGAGGTTATTCAATGCCTCATAGAACAACACAATCCCATATTCACGGATGCTAATGAGACAGTCTGGAGATGACCAAGATTGAATGAACCCTTTCCTTACGCCACGTAAAGATGCCAGCCTAAATCAATCATCTTTTGGGTTGAAATTTAACATTTGATGAAGATGATTGTCATGCAGTACCGACATTTTGTTGGCAGCTAAGTCTGAGGAAGCACAATTGCATGTGTGCCTGTATATTTTAGTCATTAGGGAGTTTCCTTTCGATTTGCTTGTATCTGGAGAAATGTTCATTCTGTTTTTGGATAGGGACGAAATTAGAAAAAAAAGGCCTAACCTTAATGAACTGCTTGGAATGAAAATGCCGCTTTGTTTTCAACCCCCAAAAAAAAGAAAAAAAAAAGTTCTTGAAGGGTCTATTTGCAACCCAATGGCAGGATGGATTATGATAATTGTATTCAAAGCAACACTGAAGGCATTGATAAGTGAACAATGCTTACTCTTCTGCCGTACAAATACAATGATTAGCACACGTAATGACATCAATTTGCAGGTATCAGTAGACACTGCTCCACTACAGAGTTGCTAGAGAAGCAGCAAGTACACTAGATTACCAAAAAATTGATTGTATAATTAGTAGGGTAACATGAAGACAACCATTCCAGGCTCAGCTGCATAGAATCACCACTCGGACGAATTTGGGAGAGGCTCGAGGCAGTCAAACATGTCAGTTGGAAATTCATCAAAGAAACTATCAGGAGTTGCAAGGATTCTTCTATCTTCCTTATCTCCAACTTGAGCTTTGCCCTTGGTTACCGTTGATGGTGGTGACCTAGTCAAAGTCAAAGATTTCGGTTTACTTTCTTCAGATTCAACAATCTGTTGCTGATGCTTCAACATATCCATGAAATTGATATCAATGGGCTCCGGAGCAAGGTCCAACTGCAGTTGCGGTAGCAATGTAACAGGGTAGTTCATGGAAGGCTCGACGGGCGGTATCATCTGAAGAGGTTGGGGGATGTCTAGTATGGGAAGACATGTTTCCAAATTTAGTAAATCAGGGTTGATCAGATCAGGAAGTGGCACCATCCTGAAATCTTCTGAGTTTCCTGAAAAGGAAATCGAAGGCGGTTTTCTGGACTGATCCTCATGAGATGATGATGACCCTTGCTCTAATGGAACATTGCAGTTGGATGGTGTAACCTAAAAAACACAAAACACATCACATCAGATCAGATGATGCTAGAAACTGGCAGAAGTCTTGAGTAAATTATTATCCCAATTATATCCTTACCTCCATTATTGGCATTTCATGAAGAACTGGATCCTTCCCTTTGTTTTTGTTTGATTTGGATGTAGGCGTCTGCAAAATTCTCTCTAGACGCTTTCGTCTTGCGCTCCAGAAATTCTTAACATCATTATCTGTTCTTCCTGACAAATGTGAAGCAATCTTCGCCCACTTGTTACCATACTGTGCCTGCAATTCTATCACCACCCTCTCTTCCTCTGCTGAAAATTTACACCCACTATGCATTTTTGGAAAATGTTTTTTCCCCACAAATCAAAGAAAGAATTGATTACATTACAATTATTAACTGCAATCATCCATAAAGCAGAAATTTGGTAAATTTGAAATGATAAATAAGAAAACTTACCTCTTCAAGTTGGGTCTAAGCTTGTTAACCCATCTAAGACGACAAGATTTTCCAGTTCTGGGTAAAAGTCCCATGGATCGAATGGAGCTCCAGCCTTTTGGACCATACTTTTTCACATAGTTCATTAACACTTCATCTTCCTCACCAGTCCATGGCCCTTTCTTTATGTATGTTCCATCACTTTGTCTTTCCATTTTTTCAAAGAAAAAAAAATGTTTCCTTTTTCTTCTCTTCTCTTTATTACTCGATCACAAATTTAAAACCCATTTCACTAATCAAAGTGTTACTATATTTCCTGCTTTTGGTTTCTCTGTATCTTATGAAACCAAGACAAATGTTTTTTTTTTTTTTCTTGTTTTCAATTTTCAAATTTATGTGTGTTTTTTTAATTTTGTTTGAGGAGATGTTCATGGTAGCAAAATGAAGCCGCCAATCAAACCTTCCCAAGTCAGCAACAACATTCCTTTCAGCCTATGAAAGATTGACACGTTCCTTTTAGCCATTGGGGATCTAGAGAAGTGAAAGTGCAGATGATCTCTCCTCCCCACTCTTTGCCAAGTGACGGTTATGACGGTTAGTGGCTTTCTCCATTATCCACTAAACCCCGCTTCTTTTTCCTGCAATTTAAATCACGTTGTGGAAATAACACAAAGCCCCCTGCTTTATCTTCAAAATAACAGAAAACCCAAATGGGCTCCACTCGCAGGAGTTTTGATTGGTCTGTTACCCGCACGTGGTGAAGGTAACTAGTGACTCTATCCTTTACAACCTTCACCTGCAAGTCCACTTTGAAGATTGATGGATGTTTCCCATTTTTCAGATTCCTAAATTCTTCTGTCTCAAACTCAAATGGCTTCCGCCGGCAACCTGTCAATCTCACTTGTCTTTTTCTTCACATTGTTTTCCTTGGTAATTGTTGAAAAAACAATTCTTTCACTATAACTTTTCTTGATTTTTGTGATATGGGTTTTGATTCTTCTGGATCAATTATTGATCTTTTGATGCATATTGGTTAGTAGGTGAAAGGACATGAAGGGATTGGAAGTTCAGGGAAATACCCAATAGTGGTGAGCACTTGGCCTTTCGTAGAGGCTGTGAGAGCGGCATGGAAGGCGGTTGATAAGGGGTTCAGTGCTGTCGACGCCGTGGTGGAGGGTTGTTCTGCTTGCGAGGAATTGAGGTGTGATGGCACAGGTTTGTAGCATAAACTTTGATTTTTCTTTTGTTTCCATCTGTTAGGGTGAGTTGGGGTTTAGTCTTTCTTAGTGAAAAATGAAGACCTTTGGTAGGAAACTTTTAGATTAGACAATTTGATACCATCTATTATATTTATATGTGCCATGCTTGAAAAAAGATTATTACTTGAAATTAGATTATGAATCTAATTGAGATATGGGACTTGAGAAGATTCTTCAAGTGATAGATAGGACTAAAAAGGTTTACCTTTAAAATCAGCTTAATCTATGCTATATCCTCTTTAATGGACTTTACCAAAATACATTGTCCAACTAAAAGAAGAGAAACATATCTGCATTCTTTTGGATTTTGTTTAGCATGTTAGTGCTTTGAATGACATCAATTTGACTGTAACAGTGGGGCCTGGTGGAAGTCCAGATGAGAATGGAGAAACTACACTTGATGCCTTGCTCATGAACGGGGTAAAAACCATTGTCAACTTTGTCCTAAATGTTATTTTGATCTTTGTTTCTCTCCTCATATTAGAAGAAAGAACTGAATCTTCTGTGTTTGCTAAGGATGTGCATTAGGCTACAATGGAGGTTGGAGCTGTTGCTGCTATGAGGTATGTGAAGGATGGCATTAAAGCTGCAAGATTAGTGATGCAGTATACTGAACACACAATGCTAGTTGGTGATCGCGCTTCTGCCTTTGCCATATCTATGGGTCTACCTGGACCCACAAACCTCAGTTCATCAGAGTCTTTGGAGAAATGGACAAGATGGAAAGAAAACAACTGTCAACCTAATTTTCGGAAAAATGTCATTCCTGTTGATAGCTGTGGCCCTTATCAGCCAAAGGATAATAACATGGGGCTTAACAATGGGATCTGTTCTGAACCCAAGTCAATGGGGATTATAGAATCTAGGACATCTCTTGTTGGTCCTCATAACCATGACACCATATCAATGGCTGTTATTGATAAAGTAAGTTAATATTACTGGAGTTTACATTGTGATCCAGGCACATAGGGGCAGAGATTCACGTATTCTTTAAACCTATTTCTGTTTCTTGGCATAGATGGGACATATTGCTGTCGGTACCTCAACAAATGGAGCAACCTTTAAGATCCCTGGCAGGTAAGATATCTCCTGCTATAAGGAATAAATGACAACTATTTGTGTAGATTCCTTGAGGTGATTTGGTCCCCCATTGCATCAGCCAAGTATTTCTGTCACAAACATGTTATTTTCTTGAAGTGCAGGGTGGGAGACGGACCTATTGTTGGATCTTCTGCATATGCTGATGATGAGGTTGGTGCTTGTGGTGCAACTGGAGATGGTGACATAATGATGCGCTTCCTTCCATGGTATGTAAGAAACTTAAATTGTTCATGTGTATATTAGTCAATTCTTCTTTTGGAGATCTTGTTCATTCATTGAAATATATTTGGAACAATGTTCTCACAGTTGAGAAATCTACTGCAAATGATTAAAGATGCATTCTTAAATTAACATTGCTTGTGGTATTATGCTTAGTTAGCTTGTCTGGCATAATGACTAATCTTTTGCTCACAAAAATTCAAGCCTATTCCATCTTGTTTACTCTGTTGTTTAGCATTTTCGATTCACCATTGATGATTGTTCAACTAATCTAAGTTGCTATGCGCAATCCTAATCTGATGAACTTGTATGGCATCATGCTTTTATCTGTTTTCAGTTATCAAGTTGTTGAGAGCATGAGACAAGGAATGGAACCCAAGCTTGCAGCCAAGGATGCAATATCGCGAATCACAAGAAAATTTCCAGATTTCACAGGTGCTGTGGTTGCTATAGATAAGAACGGCGTCCATGCTGGTGCCTGTCATGGATGGACGTTTCAATACTCGGTCAGAAGCCCAGATATGGATGATGTAGAGGTTTTCACTGTGCTGCCTTGAAATTGCTTCTGCATCTGCACTAGTAATACCTGTATAAGATGCCTCCTTTGTGCGATATCACTAAACAGATCATTGCAAAGGACATTTCTTGTTGTATTTTAACAAAAATGAATATATCATCAATTTCTTGATAACAGACATTTCTGATGTTAATTAACAAGTGAAGATTTTTTGCACAAAGTTGATAGATATTCACTTCCAAAAATTGAAGGGTTGATTTGTTGGAAATTTTTTTTCATCTTTAACTTGCCAGTTACCAACTGATATTATGTTTGGAAAAGTTAGAAAAAGACAATACACAAAAGAACAAAAAGCGCCAAATTTTCAACGGCTCCAAAAACCTCTCAAGTTTAGTAGACCGAACCCGAATCCTCCTGACCCAGCTTCGCAAATTCGGACCTTGATAAAAGTGAGAAATGCCAAAACTACGAATCTGATTAGAAACAAAACAATAACCCAAAAAAGAGAAAAAATTGGCGTCTTGCTTGTCTCTAAACTGGGTATTTTCTTATCTTGAAACCCGGTTTAGGGGTCCTTAATTTCAATTCGTGTAAAAAAAAAAAGGGAGAAAAGAAAATTCGAGTGACTATCTCAGAAATCCCATTTTTTGATATATAAATTTTGATGTACTCATAATAATACTTGTTAATTTCAAGAAAAATGGAAATAAATGGAGGTTGTTGTAAATCTGAAGATAAATCCCAACGAGAACCGCGGGTTGAAGGCGAAGCATCCGTTTTAAGGTCGAATGTGTTGTTGGATCATGCCGGAGAGGGTACTCTCACTCTTCAATCAGATGGATTATATTGGAAACCGCTTGATGATGTAAGTTTTTGTTTTTTTAATCTTCTTTATATACATATACAGGAATTAATGTAACTAATGTTATCAGATTAATGGGTTTTTGTCTCTCTGTCATTTCCTTTGTTGAAGATTGTTTGGGGGAAAAAAGAATTATGGTTGAGGATAGGTTGATTTTGATTAAATGTACGATTATTGTACTGGATTGTTTCCATAGGTTTCGTCAAAGTTAGAGTTCCTCGATTATATATTTTTTGATATATAAATAATGTCATATTTGATGACTTCTCATGGCTACATCATGTTTACTGAAACAGGGTGGATCAACTTGTTTGGGACTTAAATTTGTTCCTAAACCTGCAACAGAGTTAAAATTCTCTGATATTTATGCTGTAGAGTTAATTGAGGGTGATACCAATCTAGAGTCAGTTCATTCAAGTGCTGGAGAATGTTGCTTCGGACATGACTCCTATGATTATGAGGTTCGTTTTTTATGTGTTCTTCTTTGTTCCCTTTCCATAAAAATACAGCAATTTGATCCATCTCCCTTACTGGTGCAGATGAACCACTTCATTGTGCATTCTTTTCAAAAGTCTAAGTCTCACCCTTGCCTCTGGATCCCGGCTGCATACACTTTTGGTCATAAGGACCTGCAGACATGTCAGATGTGGGTGAATGAAATAAATGATATTATAGATAAAGATGCCGGGAGACCAAAGAAACTTCTGGTACATGTCTTCTATAGTTTGTTAAAAATTTTGTGTTTCAAGACGTATTTTCTAGTGACAAAGTGAAGATAATTAAGCAGCAAGATCTTTTCTTTCGTTTGCGCTTAACTAGGTATTTGTTCATCCAATGAGTGGGAAAGGAAATGGACAGAGGACCTGGGACACTGTTGCTCCTATATTTTCACATGCTAAAATAAACACGAAGGTAAGCTTCCACATAATTAATGCAGATGGATGTTTCATTTGTTATGAACATTGCCGTATTTGTTGACAAAATTAAATGTCATATTTCTTCCTTATTTTTCATTTTCCTTATCATGAAAATTTTAAACTCCATCCAAAGGCAAGCATGCCAACCAATTTTTCCATTTCAGGTGATTGTAACACAGAGGGCAGGACATGCGTATGATGAGATGACATCTACAACGAATGAAGAGCTGAACTCATATGATGGTGCTATAGCTGTTGTAAGTGAATGGTTTCTTGCATGTCATTATGTCATATGCATCTTTCAACTTCCTAGAGTAGCTCTACTATATTACATCATAATTATTAAGTTGCTAAGTGATGGAATTGAATAAAATCTTGTCAACATCAGGTTCATATCTGCAGAGTCTTAATAGAGCTACATATAGTTCAAAGCTTTTTGTAGCTAGTAACTGCACCAAATGATTTTAGTTGCTAGAAACTTATAGCCATTTTTTGGTGGGCTTGTTTCCATTTGGTGCTCTGTTTAAACACTGTTAATTTTATTGTATTTTCTATATATTAATACATATGAATTTTTCTTTGTTTTGTTTTTTTTTAATTTGCAGGGTGGTGATGGTTTCTTCAATGAAATCCTTAATGGCTTTCTTTCTAGGCATAAAGCTCCTTTCCCTCCTGCCCCTTCAGATTTTTTTGATGCTCTACGGAATGATGCCGGCTCCTTAGTTGTTGATCAAAATGGAGCAGGTACTGAGACTCAACACAATGAAGAGAGACATCCTCTTCTCCCATGTTCAGCATCTAATGAATCAGGATTCTGTCGTTTGGGTGTGTATCAAAATAACTATATATACATAAGAGTCAACATTGTGGTTGTTCTGTTTATCTCATCTAACCATCTTGTATCCATTTACAGGATCTAATGATGCTTCTCCCTCCATAGGTTAGTTTTTACCAATTTTTAAAAATTGCAGTGATAATGCTATTCTGTTGTTAGTTCCTTATACAGTAGTTGTTTTCGTGGATTATTTACATATATAGGGGCTTGATACCTTAACAATAGTTTTTTAATAAAAGCAAATCTTTTGATTGTGCAGATCAAAAAATTGAATATCCTCTCCCTAATCAAAGGTTTAGATTTGGAATAATTCCTGCAGGTTCGACTGATGCTATTGTGATATGGTACATTCTTCCATCCATATGACTCATTATGTTTTCTCTTATTTTTGACTCAACATAGTAAGATTTGGTCTTTTGCTGAGCATGTGGATGTATGTAGCAGGCTTTTTGGGATGGCTGTTCGTTTTTAATGTTTGTTACTCAGAATACAGTCCAACTTTTGGCCCCTAACTTTAAGATCTCCTTTTGATATGGATATTGTAAACTTCCCTGAGCTTTGACATTTTTGCACAAAGTGGTTGCTCAGAGTGGAAAATGGTCATAAATTGGCAGGGATGAATAGTATAATTGACCAATGATTGGATGACTCCAAGATCAATTGTCTATCAAAAGGCCTCTTTTGTTAGATACTCATATATGAGTAAATGCCTTCCACAAGTCTCTGATCCCTATTCATCTTGTCTTTTTGTATGTGATCTGTAACATAATGTAGATGGAAAAGTAATCTGTCGCAATTGACAGAACTTTTCACTCGTCTGGTTTCTATAAGCATTTTTGTATTTTTGCCTTGGGTGTTGGCTCACTTAGTTTTATAAACAAGTGTAGGATCCATTGTCTGATGCCACGGTTAATGTCTTTGGCTGACAAGTACATTTGTAGGTGTAAGTCTTGAGAGCTGCCACTTATGCTAAGGATTTAAAAGGTCGAGCAACCTCCACTTACTGTAGGTATCAAATGTTAGAATCCGTATCCAGATCACCAGTCTTGGGACCATGTTTGGGTGTAATTATAGCTAGGTTATAACATTTCCATTACATGTCACATCTCTGTGAGAAAATGGTAGTATGTGATTTCTACAATATAACATTTCCATTATTGCATGTCACATCTCTGTAAGGAATTGGTATGTGATTTCTACAGCTGATCTACTTACAATGTTATATTTGATAGAAAAGCCAGGGAACAGTGATGGATGTCAATGTGTTTTTTACATTTTCTGTTTTGTTGGTTTCTTTTTGTGCAGCACCACTGGCACTCGAGATCCTATAACATCTGCACTGCACATTGTCCTGGGTAAAAGGGTGCGCCTTGACGTTGCTCAGGTTGTAAGATGGCAAACTACTTCTACCTCAAAGGTTGAACCTTGTGTACGCTATGCGGCTTCTTTCGCTGGGTAGTTTCTTGTTATAACTAATGTCATGATCTAACAGAGTATTAGCATCAAAAGGTTCTGGGTTCAGAATTCGGTACCATTTTACTACTGTTCACCGTACATGTGTAGACATGTTGCTGCAAGCATATATGTATTTCGAATTAATAGCCTTTCAAGTATGGGCATGATATTTTATTCACGGTCTGCTTAACTGAAAGACATCCAAAGTGTGCTCTTGTTCTTTTTCGGCTCCATACATAGAATTACTGTGATGGTCTCTTCACAACTCACCGGTGAAATTTATCAGGTATGGATTTTATGGAGATGTCATTACGGAGAGTGAGAAGTACCGGTGGATGGGCCCCAAACGTTATGATTATGCAGGAACGAAAGTCTTCTTGAGACACAGGTATTTCTTTCCATATTTACTCTGTAGATCAGTGAAATTAGGTTTTGGTGGCATTCAGTAAGGAATTTATGAGTCCTCTTCAAGAATTTATTGCTATTTATAGTCCTAGAATAATTGCAGTTAAGTCTGAAATTTGGACCAATAGCTTCCCCTCCGATTATGAGGCCTTTGAAGATGGTTTCTTTGCACACATTTATTTCAATAAATATCTATCAATGTTTTTTTTTCGAACCATTTTTTCCTTCTGGAGATATATATTTTCTCTCCAGCTTGCTAATGTTTTTAGTGATTTTAAGCTTGATTTCTCTGATCAAGGGCATGTCTTAGTGACATGATTTAATGCAACTGTTGCTTGTAAGGAATGCTTTTTAATCTTAATAGTATTTGATAGTTAGCCCGCCATGCTAAGTTATGGTAACCTTTTTTCTTTGTTAGGTCATATGAAGCAGAAGTAGCATACGTTGAAATTGAATCAGAACAATCTCTTTCAGGTCCAGACATAAGTGGGATGTTTAGTAAGGCATGGAGCTTAAAATGGAAAAAACCTGACGTTTGCCGAGCCAATTGTAAAGTGTGTAATAAGAAATCAATTTGCTCTTCAATACCACCTTACATGCATCCACAAGGAAGAACATGGTTGAAATCTAAAGGGCGTTTTCTGAGCGTTGGGGCTGCCATAATGTCTAACCGAAATGAAAGAGCACCTGACGGTTTGGTGGCTGATGCACACCTTTCAGATGGTTTCCTGCATCTTTTATTAATTAAAGACTGCCCCCATGTATTATATCTCTGGTAATATGAAGCACTCGCTCTTTGTCTCCGTCTCTTATCTGATATAGTAAAAACTTTTTTGAATCCAGGTTATCTTTTTCTTTTTTCTGTTTTTCTGTTTTTTTCTTTTTTTCTTTTTTTTTCTTTTTTTATGCCCTTTTGTTTCAGTCCATTTGTGTTAGTATTGCTTCCTCATAGTTCTTCATCCTTGAGAGAACCCTGTAAGTGACAAGTCTAAACAATACCTGCAGGCACCTTACTCAACTAGCAAGGAAAGGTGGAAACCCGCTAAACTTTGACTTTGTGGAACATTATAAGGTATATTTTCTCGCCAAATCTCTTCTTTCTTGTGTTCCCCATAGATCTCTTTCCTTTACCGTTGTTCAATCTTCTTTCCAGACCCCAGCTTTTACATTCACTTCCTTGGGCAAGGAGAGTGTCTGGAATCTGGATGGTGAGCTTTTTCCAGCACACAAACTTTCAGCGCAAGTGTTCCGAGGCCTGGTTTGTTTATTTGCATCCGGTCCTGAAGTTTAGAAGATAAGTAATTCACATTATTCATCGATATATACAGTTTTGAATCAGCAAAAATTCAGTCTAGTAATAATTTATAACATGCATCGACATGGCCTCTAAGGTCATCAGAGTTAGCAGACGCGATATTACCATAGTTCAAAAAATTTAGTATAGATGATGGAGATATTGTACATTATGTATGTATGAATTGTATTTCGAAATAAATTATCGATTTTCCATGACATTTACATTTTTGATATTTCTTAACATTGTTTTCTTCTAAGGGCCCGTAGTAAAAAACTCTTAAATACAATTCATTAGAACTCTTAATCCAAGAGAAGACTTGGAATTTTGTTTGTTTGTTTGTTTTATATTATTGCTCATATCTTACGGAATGCGAAGTAATCCAATAATACAAAACAAAATAAGATTTTTTTTTCTTTCTAAATTTTAGGAGTAAATTCTCAAGATTAATCATTGCCTCTAGGCTCTAAACCAACAATAAGTCATTGGAAACTCCACTGCCACCATTAAAGACAGCAGAAAAATTGCGAGTCCCTTAATTCTATATTTCCAACATAACATAACAACCAAAGGCAAAGGTTGTCGGTTTTGCAATGTCTACACCGGCACAGTAACTTCTCCCCCTCTCTCTCTCTGGAAAACTTTTGTTAAATGTTATGAATGTTGATATATAGTATCAGTTTCGTTTAAGATTGGTTTGATTGTTTTGTATTGTATGCTTCAAAATATGATGAGATATGTCAGTAAGTTGTATGGAGTTGCATGTTTGCTGACCACATCAGCCTTTTACCTTAATCTTTACGATCCCTACGACATCGCACTCTTTTACGAACATGTGTTTAAACGTTTCCAGGTAATTAAACTTGTTTGGGTGTACTAAGCTACTATCTATATTACAAGGTTTAATCATATGAAGTTATCATGGCTTTCATTTGAAGCCATAAGTGTGAGTCCCAATATCCTGTATTTTTCTTACCTCGAATCATTAACTCTGCTTCTGCATTTCCTTTTCAACTTTATTCATTGATGCCAACCAGGGTTTTATTTAACAAATCTGAATTAACATGAATATTTTTAATGGACTAGGTTGATGTAAGAGAAATGAATCTGTCCTAATTCCTAAATAGTCTAATGAGGTAAATTGGTGACTAATCTACCATTTTGCCCCCTGAACTTGTAGCGTTTAGACGTTTTGCCCCCCGAACTTCAATCTTGGACATTTTGCCCCCTGAACTTCAATTTTGGGACGTTTTGCCCCCTCAACCTAACGGCAACGTGGCAATGCCACGTCAGCGACTTAACGGAGCCATTAAGTTCAGAGGGCAAAACGTCCCAAAATTGAAGTTCAATGGGCAAAATGTCCAAGATTGAAGTTCGGGGGGCAAAACGTCTAAACGTTACAAGTTCAGGGGGCAAAATGGTTGTTTAATCGTAAATTGGTCTAAGAAACCTAAAACAAAACATAAAGTCATAAACAATCTAAAACTTTTGTGAATGGAAACTTTAAACTTCTCTTTATTAAACAAAACAAGTTGACCTGTATTTTATCAGGGCAAAATGGTATTGATATGCAAATAGAGTTTCTTGCAACCTATGAACCAACTAGCCATTACTTAGTCTCTCACACGGTCTCACCTTCCAATTTACATGTTTGATATTCTTAACATTGTCCTCCTTTAATGGCCCGTACTAAAAGACTCTTCCATATAATTTATTGGAAGCCATGGAAGTCTTTTCATTAGAACTCTTAATTCTTAAGGTGCAAGGACAATCTCAAAGGAAACTTTCGAAATGAACTTTCATGGAAGGTTACCATTCTCCTCATTGCCACAAGAATCTTGAGTTGTTGTTGTTTGTTTTTTTTTGTTTTGTTTTTTTTTTTTTTTTTTAATTTGGGCCTCAACACAAGAATCTTGACTTTAGTAATTGTAGGAAGCCATTATTCTAATGGATTAGCCCAAGCTACAGCATATAGTCAAGTCAACTTATTTTGTTTCTTATCGGAAAATGACCGTCATTGGCTCAATGGGAAGAGAAATTTCCACAAGAGGGTCACATCACATTTACTTGTTTGGTCCAGGGAGCCGAGACATCCAAGAGAAGACTTGGACAATTTTTTTTTTTTATATTATTATATATTGCTCATTTCTTACTTGCCATATTCGAAGTGCTCCAATAATATAAAACAAAATATAAGTGTTCATATAATTTTTTTTTTTCTAAATTATAGGAGTAAAATATGGTTTGTTTTTTCTCAAGACTTAATCATTGCCTCTAATCCCACGATAAGTCATTGGAAACTCCACTGCCACCATTAAAGACAGAAGAAAAATTGCGAGTCCATTAATTCTATCTGTTCAACATAACACATAACTACTATAATCTCTCTCTCTTTAGTCTTTAGTCTTTACACAACCAAAGGCAAAGGTTCTCGGTTATGCAATGTCTACACCAGCACAGTAACTTCTCCCCCTCTCTCTCTCTGGAATTTTTCTGTTAACTTGATGATTAGCTTGTTATTTTATGAGTTAAATGTTATCATTTTCGTTTAATATTGGTTTGATTGGTTTGTTTTGTATGCTTCAAAATTTGATCAGATATTATCAATCGTTGCCGCCTGTGAGTAAATTCTATGGAGTTGCATGTTTGCTGACCACATCAGCCTTGTACCTTAATCTTTACGATCCCAATAACATTGCACTCTTTTACAAAGATGTATTTAAAAGTTTCCAGGTAAAACTTTTTAATCGCTTTTTCAACTTTTGGAGAGCTCATAATTTGGTTGATCATGGAGTATTACTATTATATTCTTGTGCTGCCAGGTTTGGAGGCTCATCACCAACTTCTTCTTCCTTGGGCCATTTTCACCTTTCTTTGCCATCCGTCTTATAATGATGTAAGAAAAACTGGGTTCTCCTTCTTTTCTTTTCTTTTATTGAAAACCTGGAGCAGAGGAGGGGCAGGGGAGACAGAGTTTTTAAAGATAAAGGTTTAAGTTTTCTTAACATATGATCAAGTTTTAATTAAGCAGAGCAAGATATGGTGTGTTACTGGAGAGAGGGCCTTTTGATAAGAGAACAGCAGACTTTGTCTGGATGTTGATCTTTGGGGCATTGTCACTCTTGGTGAGTAAAACTGAAATCAACATATATACCATTTTTTTTAGCTGTCTAATTTGATTAAGAAAAAGCTTCTTTGATCTGCTTGATTATTTTTATAGGTGATGTCTGCAGTTCCATTTTTATGGACTCCTTTCATGGCGGGCTCGTTGGTTTTTATGATTGTCTATGTATGGAGCCGTGAGTTCCCAAATGCAAAAATCAGCATCTATGGTTTAGTGACATTGAAGGTATTCTAAGCAAGAAATTTGCATCTAGCTAGTTTATAGTTTCATTAAGAAACTCTGATCAATATGTTAAATTAATGCAGGGATTTTATCTACCATGGGCATTGCTAGCTTTGGACTTGATATTTGGGGGTAATTTAATGCCAGATATAATTGGGATGGTTGCAGGGCATCTTTATTACTTTTTAACAGTACTTCACCCTCTTGCTGGTGGAAAATATGTTTTCAAGACCCCTCTTTGGGTGTATCCTTTTCTGTCTGTTTTCTTCATTATTATTATTATTATGTAACATCATTCATCATACATTTTTTTTTTCTCATTCTGTTTTCTTATAGTTTCCTAATTGAGCTTCAACACTAAAACAAAACAAGTCTGATACATACATAATATTTGTGGACTATACTATATATACTACTTTGAATCATGAACTGTTTTATTAAGTCCTTAATGAGATGTTCCAGTCACAAAGTGGTAGCATACTGGGGAGAGGGAATCCAAGTGAATTCTCCCGTGCAGCGCGATCCATCTGCTGGGACTGCTTTCAAGGGAAGAGGCTACCGATTAGGTAGTCGTGGGCAGACAAGCAGGCCATCAGAGCAGCAGCAGCAGCAGGCGCAGGCGCAGGCTCCAACAAACAATGCAGCAGCAGCAGCAGCAGCAGCAAGGCAGGCTAATTCAGGTGAAGGCGTTGCCTTCCGAGGAAAAAGTTACCGTCTTAGTTAGTTATTAGTTGTCATTAACTAGTCCCATTTCTTATGTGTACTAAGTTATATTACAAGGTTTAATCAATCATACGAAGTTATCATGGCATTTGCAGCCATAAGTGTGAGATTTGTCAGTTCAACTATCCTGTATTTTTTCTTACCTCGAATCATAATTCTGCTTCTGCATTTCCTTTTCAACTTTATCCATTGATGCCAACCAGGGTTTTATATAACAAATTCGAATTAACATAAATACTTGCAATGGACTAGTTTGATGTAAATGGGCCTAAGAAACCAAAAAGAATAAACAATCTAAAACTTTTGTGGATCAGTCTTTACTCTTTATAAAACAAAACAAGTTGGCCTGTATTTTATGCCAGGGCAAAAGAATATATATGCAATTGACTTTCTTTTTTAAGTTTCCATCCCTACCATATACCTTATTAAAGTTTCTTGCAGCCTATGAACCAACTACCTAATATTACTTGGTCTCTCTCTCTCACGGTCTCACAACTGAAAAATATTCTTGGAAAGTTGGAAACTGACTTTCCTTCAAAAAAAAAAATTAAATATACTCAACCAACTTTCTGCATATAGCAGGTTCTTTAATTTTTTTTTGTTCAGAAGCAGGTTCTTTAATTGTCTCCAAAGTTGCTCACAGAATTGATTAAAGAAGAAGTACCTATATTAGCAAAATAATTAGACAAATAACAAATTGAAACAAAGTACTAACAAAGCATTACAAATTTCTAAGTTGTTTGTTTTCCCATTTTCCTTGTCATAAGAAAGAATCAAGTTTTTCTTCTTCTTTTTTTTCCAGGGAAACTTGTGTTTGAAGAATGTCTTGTGTGTGATGACATGTTTGATGTTTCTATAATACGAAGTCCACATTGTGATCTTCAACATCTTTTGTGTGTGCTGTCATTGAAGAGAAAGGCCAGGGAGACCATTCTCTCCATTCATATTAAAAGGTCAATGCTTATATTAGCATGATAAAACAGGGCGTCAACCTTTACAGTAAAAATTTGAGCAAAGTCAAGCTTATACATACCTAACATTCCTGCATTTACTAATTTTATATCTTGTCTAGGTTAGGCAAGAAATTAATTATCAGCTTGTAGTGATGATTAAGAGTATAGTAGTAATGAGCAGGTTTTTCGGGTTTTATATCCCATTTTTTTTTTTTAAAAAATAAAAGCACAAAGAAATTTGTAATTAAAGAAAACAAATTGATTGATTTATGATAACAATTTGTTAAAAGTATATTAGTAGCTTGACTAGCAACTTGGATAAGAAATAAACACAAATTCTAAACGTCATTTCACACACCTAATAATTTTGGTTTATTTAGAGGAACAAAAGTATATACTACATAATCTGTCATTATATGCAGCAATCTTCTTGCCTCTTACAATAATCTCTTTTAATTTGTAAGTCAATGAAAACGAAATTTAATCCTAAAATTATTAACATAATTCTCAATTAAATAATATGGACATTTTCAATATTAGGATATTTTACAGAACAAGAAATGCTAGTTTTGTAGACTCACAAAAGGTAGTAGTAATTGGCAGTAAATCAAAAGCATGATTCTCTTAAACAAAGATTCCAATAAATTATTTTAAGTATTGCAATGGGATCAAGGATGTTTTGACTTGTTCTTCTTCTCCTTCATACTAAGTCTAAGATTTTGATATATTTGGAAGTACCCAACAACTTTGTTAAATGCATATACCCCAATAAGATGAAAACCCAAAACAATTGCACCATAGTCAACACTTTCACACTTGAGATCTAAGTTTTATTTTAGATAAAAATGGAAGTGTAATTTTTTCAGTACAAAAAAAAAATAAATTACTACTATCAAAGGGAAAACGCGTTGCCTTAATTTTCTGTCACTAATTTTGTCCTTTCGTTTGGAGTAGCTAGCAATTCAATCACATGTCCCTCCTACATATGACAAAGCTTTAACTGATTTTTGTCTTTAAAGAAACACAATTAAAGATTGATCAAAAAAAGAAACACAATTAAAGAGATTCATGTGAGCTTGTGTTGACCATTCGACACTCAAATCTTCCGAAGTCTTACCAGTTTTGATCAATCTTACTATAGTATCTTCGACTGCCAGCAAGTGGGGTCCAATTTTTTTTTATGATTTTTCCTGGAAGGAATATATGGGAGTTTTTTTTTTTTTTATTTAGTCAGAAGCAATTAACAATTGGTGTCTTATAGTAACATTTAACAAGAACAAACACAACAATAATTTTCCTTTGAAAAGTAAACAGAGAGAAACAGAAACTCCAAGCCAAACTGATCCTTTTTAAACCAGATTAAAATAACCCCAACCCAAGCAAGCAACCAGTGAAGTAAAATTGCAGAAATATATATTGTAGAATGGTAAACCCTGCACGGCAAAGTTGCCTCTGAATTCTGAAATGTTGCTAAAAAACGTGGTCTGCGTCATCTTCATCTGCTTACGGTTAAACTAACACCAGGTTCCATTCATGTGATATGGTTTGGTATAGAGATACGGAGATTAAGTCACACGTTTCATTGCCTTGGGTTGTCTTTGACTTCGAGAGAAATAAAATGGTGGGTTTTGAACTAGTGGGAGCTTGAAGGTTTTCGAGTTGCAGAGGAAGCTGGTACGTTTTTTCTAGTCACTTGCTTTTGTTTTCCTGGTTATCTTTGGGTTTTGATATTTGTTTTCCCTTTCTGGAGTTTAACCAGTTGTGTTCTGTCTGAAATTTGGGATGGGTTCAGTTTTTTTCTGAGGGGTTTATTTATGTCTTGTTGGAAGCTTTTAGTATATCATCACTCTTTTGACAGTTTCAAACTGGGATTCTTTTGAGCTTTTGGCATAGTTTGTTTCAAAGTTTATGTTTTTTATGTCCTGGAATCCAGAATTGGGTTTCCAATTAGTTTATAATGTGAATACTTGTAGAGAGTATTATTCTCCTCGAAATTCTTTGAAACATTTATTATAATCATATCTCTTTGATTTCCTTAAATGAGTTTTTTGGTCTTCTAGAATCATTTCTTTAAACTGCCTTGGTTCATTGTATACTTAGCCTCTCTCCATTGCTCTGGCAAGACTTGTATCATTGAAACTTTGTGTTGTTAATTGTTATGCCTTAAAAATGGGTTTTTGTTTAGCTTTTCAGTTTTTATGACATGGAATTGAATTCTTATCATATATAAGGGAGGTGGGTGAGTGCATATCTTCTCTCAGATTCTTCAAAGATTTGTTTTCTTTTTGTTAAGGCTTTTGAGTAGCATTCCATAAAAGATTCCTATATTCTAGTCAAGTTTGTGATTACTAATGAACAATGAATAATTCAGCAATCCATACTCTAATATATGCTGTTTTCTGTAAAGCTGCAGAGAATAATTCAATCTTATAATTAAGAAAGTGACAGAACAATGGAGAAGAAAGAAATTGTAGAAGCAGAAGATGAACTGGTTTTGCCACCTCCTCCAACTTTGAATGTAGGAATAGCTATCAATGGAAATCGAAAAAGCAAATATGTGGTCAGCTGGGCATTGGACAAATTCATTCCTGAGGAAAACATCATGTTCAAGTTGTTACATGTTCGTCCAAAGATAACTACTGTTCCTACACCAAGTAAGTTAAAGTCCCAAACTTGCCCTAAGCCCTGCAGTAGTAGGACTCTGTAGTTTTTGTTTGGGGGCATTCTTTCTTCTCAATATTAAGGGTTATTTTGGAATTGGTTTTAATTGATTAAAACCATATTGCTTATAGTGGGAAATTCCCTTCCTATTTCGCAAGTACGAGATGATGTAGCTGATGCTTATAAGAAGGAAGTGGAGTGGCGGACAAATGAAATGCTTCTTCCTTATAAGAAAATGTGTGCTCAAAGAAAGGTACCTTCTGCTTCTTACCGAATCTTACTTACCGTGAATGTATCCTAAAAACTGAACCAAATTTGGTAAAATTTCTGAATCTAGGTCCAAGTTGATCTTTTAGTCATTGAATCCGATGATGTTGCAAATGCAATAGCAGAGGAGGTTACCAAGGGCAGTATCACTAAGCTTGTTATAGGAGCTTCATCTCGAGGGATTTTTACTAGGTAATTACATAATGTAACATCAGAGAGCTGGCCTTTAATATCTGTTGTTTTTAGTATATGCTGCTTTCTATTTGCAGTTTTGCACTAGCTCCATCAATAATCTTGTTAACATGATGATATTTGTAGGAAGCTTAAGAAAAATAGTCTATCCTCAAGAATCTCAGTTTGCACTCCTAGCTTTTGTACAGTTTATGCTGTTTCAAAAGGCAAGTTGTCATCTATTCGACCATCTGATTTGGAGACAAACGGAAGCTCTAAAGATGACTGTAGTGAAGCAAGTTTTTCTTCCAAGAGCTCAACAAGTTACACTTCCAGTTCACAGACAGGTACTTGTGGAACAATAGGCATGCTCATGTTTCTTGTGGAAAACATGGACTTTTTTTTTTTTCTGTTGAGTTTTAGAATATGAATAAGGGTGAAAATTGCTGTTGCATCTGGCTGATACATGTATTTATCCAATGCTTAGAGCACTCCTATTTTCTGTAATTGTGTAGACTCGGGCTCAATGGCATCCTATGCTACCTTCTGTTCTCCTTCACTACCAATGCAGCGGTTTCAAGCACTTTCAACCGTAAATCAGACATATTTACATTCAAGAACAAGCTCTCTTGAAATTAGCCAGTCTAGATCTCCTGACATCCACCATTCAAGATTTCAATCTCTGGATGTTATGGGAGGCAAGGATGAAATGAGCTCTAATCCTAGCAGTTCAGAAACTACTAGACAAGTACTCAGTCGAAATTCTAGCGGCAGAAGCTTTCAATCAGATCAACAATCATGGCTATCAGATCAAATTTCTACTTCAGACTATTCTTCCTCTGAATGTCAGGTAGCTTTTGCCTTTTATTTGGTCACAATATGGTATCCCCATGCATAGGATTCTTACATTCAGTGAGATCTTAATTGGCATGCTTAGGTTGATATTTTTCTATGTGCTTTTTGTTCCTTCAGGTAATGATCTTGTAACTAAAATAGTCTTGACATTTCTGAGATTATACAAACAGAAAATATTGCATAGCTGAGCTTCTGACTTTGCACAGTGCTTATAATTTCTTCTTAAGCTATTTCAGCCTTTGAGACTTGTAAATAATAATACTCAATAGTTCAGCAACTTGTGATTTACTGAAAACATAGTGCCTTTTGGTTTATTTTTGGAGATCAACATGACAAGTACATCTATCTATTGCTGGAGCTTAAGTACATCTATTTATGTATGCAGGTAAATATCAACTTTGAGCTAGAAAAGCTGAGAACTGAACTCAGACACCTTCGAGGAATGTATGCAATAGCTCAAAGTGAGACAATCGATGCATCTAGGAAGGTTAGTTTTGTAAAATCTCGTTTGCCTTCTACCTGAAACATTTGAGGAGTAGATCAATCTTTTTTCCTTTGTCATTGAAGTTCAATGCATCTAAGGATTCAAACAAAATCATTTGTTGCTGCCATTTAGCATAAATGGTCCTTCTCAACAAAGTTTCTCACTCATATTTCCTTATGTATCATTTCCAAGATTTTAGTCAGTGTTTTCAAATGTAGTGGTTGCTGATGTTCTGTACCACTCTGTTTTCTCAGTTGAGTACTCTAAGCAAACGTCGATTAGAGGAAGCAATAAAGCTTAAGGAGATAAGTTCTAAGGAGGAGGAGGCTAAACAATTAGCTAGACAAGAGAAAGAGAAGTATGAAGCTGCAAGGAGTGAAGCTGAGCATGTTAAGGAATGTGCTGACAGAGAAGCTTCACAGAAGCGAGAGGCAGAGATGAAAGCTTCACACGATGCTAAAGAAAAAGAAATGCTTGAGAACATTCTTGCAGGTTCTATTGAGCAATATCAAAAGTTTGCTTGGGAAGAAATAGTGTTAGCTACATCCTCATTCTCAGAAGATCTTAGAGTTGGGATGGGAGCATATGGTACTGTCTATAAATGCATGTTACATCATACAGCTGTGGCAGTGAAAATTCTCCACTCAACAGAGAATAGTAGGACTAAGCAATTCCAGCAGGAGGTATGTAATTTCTTGGATAAAAAGCAAGCCATAATAGCTCATTGAATATTATTGAGCAATTTCAGCAGCCTTGAATATGCCTCTAGTGTAAAGCTATTGTTTTAGGACAATATGTGATCCTGAGGTTATCTGACCAAACAAATTGCAACTAAATGCTCGTCTTTGTGTTCCATTTCAGCTAGACATCTTGAGCAAAATTCGCCATCCACATTTGCTACTCCTACTCGGTGCATGTCCTGATCATGGTTGCTTAGTTTATGAGTACATGGAGAATGGTAGCTTGGAGGACAGGTTACTACGGAAGAACAATACACAACCCATCCCATGGTTTGATAGATACAGAATAGCTTGGGAAGTAGCCTCGGCTCTTGTTTTCCTCCACAACTCAAAGCCTGAACCAATCATTCATCGTGACCTAAAGCCAGCAAACATATTGCTGGATCAAAACTTGGTAAGCAAGATAGGTGATGTTGGACTCTCCATGATGCTTACTGGAGATCCTTCCTCTACATCCACCATGTTCAAGGATACAGGACCTGTGGGAACACTCTGCTATATTGATCCTGAGTACCAAAGAACTGGGTTGATATCTCCAAAATCCGATGTTTATGCTTTTGGGATGGTAATTTTGCAGTTGCTAACTGCAAAACCAGCAATAGCACTAACTCATGTGGTGGAAACAGCAATTGATGACAATAACTTAGCAGGGATATTAGATTCAGATGCTGGTAACTGGCCAGTTGAAGAAACAAAGGAATTGGTTATGTTAGGACTAAGTTGTGCAGAGCTTCGGCGTAGAGACAGACCTGGATTAAAAGATCAAGTACTTCCTATACTAGAGAGAATGAAGGAGGTGGCAAATAGGGCTCGGATTTCAATTTCGACTGTGCGGTCTGCGCCTCCTAACCACTTCATTTGCCCAATATTGAAGGTATGCCAACTTAATCTGTGTCATATGTGAAAAATAATGAGTAAAAATCAGAAGATAATGATTTAGCAAATGAAACATAGATGGAGGAAACAGTTAGTACTTTGTAGTTTCATGATTCATCCCATTACATAATGTTTTTACATTGTCTTCTATCCTGCAATTCCCTTTTCTAATCTAAACTTATGTTTTTCCTTTTCCATTTTACAGGATGTAATGGATGATCCATGTGTTGCTGCAGATGGCTACTCTTATGACCGCAAAGCAATTGAGAAATGGCTTGCCAACAATGATAACTCACCAATGACAAATTTGCCTTTGTCAAATAAAATTCTGTTGCCAAATTACACTCTTCTTTCTGCAATTGTGGAGTGGAAGTCAAGAAAACAGTGATCTTTTCTTCTCCATCCATTCTTTTGGCCTAATCACTACTGGGAATGCTCTCTTATTATTTGAGTCTTGAGAAGTTGAAGTGTGGTTAAGTTTTTTTTTTTTGGCCACCAAAAGTGTGGTTAAGTTTTTCTACTACTTTTTACCCAATCTCTCGGCTTTAGTGTGCACTTTTTAGATGAAAATTGTAGGTTTGACATCATTTTGTAAAGAAAGACAATTGTATATATAAAGGCTAAATTAGGATTCACATGAAGCGAAGGAGCCCTTTCATCAGGTCCATGTTGATCAATGCAGTTGAAAGGCTTGAAAGCTTTTTATTTTATTTTACAACCAATCTATCTATTCTATCTATAAATCATCAATCCCACTCTTGCATGAGGAAATTTTGATTAGTACCTTTTAATTTCAAAACCATACTCCATTTCGATTAAATGCTAGTATTTATAAGATGATAGTGAACAATAATTGAATCAAATTAAGTTGCAACACATCATCCAATTGTCACATAAAAATCATTATTGGTTTTTAACCTCGAAGGAAATCACATATGAAAATTCAATATTTAATACTACTCATTCCCTCCCGACCTCCCGGTATATATGTCCGATTTACTATATCACCAATATTTAAAAAAAGTTTGTTAATTTTCAAATTTTTATACAATTTTTATAATACTTTCCAAAATTACCCCAACTTACTTAATCTATGTTTCTCTTCTCACATTAAATAAAGGGTAAAAAGTAATCAAAGTTGTCTGAATTCTATAAATGGAACAAATAATTTGGATAAAAAAAAGTTTAAATAATGGATAAATATAGTGGGACATGGGGAGAGTAGTGGAGTATTTAATATAGGCTAGAACCTCAATTTAGGGCTTATCATTTGCCAAAAAAAAAAATAGAAACCCAATTTGAACCTTAGGCAAATTATACAATACACCGGCGGTGGAGTTTAGAAAACTACACAAGCGGGTCCTGAAGGGTGACATGTGTCCCTTAAGGACTAGATTGAAATATTTAAAACTTAATTAATTTAAAAAATGGACATATGTCAACTCCATAAGTCGCTTGTGGAGTTCAAAATTTACACCGCCGGTGTATCATATAATCACCCTTAACATTTTCGATTTGGGTGAAATAGGGGCATGTGAGAAATCTATGAAATTTGGGTCTTCAATTATTATAAAATTATTATTAAGTGGAAGGAAGAAGAAAAAAAGAAAGTACGGGATGATTAAGATTACTTGGGGGATATATTATATGGTCTAATAAAAGATTAGAGCCAAATTAAGTCCCCAAACATTGAACCATTGATTATCATTTATTCATTAACCCAATAATAAATATTAGAAACCACACCAAGATTTTTGCAAACCTTAGCCTCTAATCAAGATTTTAGCCGTATTTTTTACATTATCTAAAAAAAAATTTAGCCGTATTAATTGGACTTTGTACTAAAGTTTTTTTTTTTTTTAAATATAGGTTTTTCCATAAGTGGCAGAAAAGGGAAAATAGAAGTCCATGTCATCGTGAAGCCACATCAAGAAACCCAATAAAAAACCGCCACGTCGTCACCTTAGCCCACCGACCAAATGGGTCCCACTCAACTTTCTACTTAATCCTTCTAGTATTTTTTTTTTTTTTTTTTTCCTCCACGTTCGTATAAATAAATGGAAAACAAGGCCGCCGGGACTTTGTTCGTCACAAAAAGAAGCAATTCCCGTTTTCTTGTTTGCTTAAGAACAGCACGTCACTGTCTTCATCTTCAGGCCACCAAAAACTTTACTGTTACATAAGGTTTTTCTTTTCTCTCTCCCAAATCCAAAGAAACGCACCTTTTTCCCTTATCTAATCTCCATATCCACGGAGAATAAAATCAGCTTTTTTATTTCTTTGAATTCCCTGTCTCTTTAGATTCCCTTCTATAAAACCCACATTCCATCAATACCCATATTTTTTTTCCTTTCCTTGCGTCAATTCCCAATCGATATTCTTTGAAACCCAGGAAATTAAAACTTTTCTTTTTTAATCATGCTTTTGTTCAAAATTTTCCTTTTCTTTTCCTTATTATCTTCTACTCTCTGTCACGAAACCTTCAACTCCCACCTTCTTCCCAGACCGTTAATCATACAATACCCAGAAGACATCGAGTCCCAGTTCAAGGAGTTCGATGAAGAGGTCAAGTTACAGTGTACGAGCTGGAGATTTTCTGTGGAGACCAACAATTTGAGTCCATGGAAGACAATTCCGGTGGAATGTGGGGCTTATGTTAAAGATTACATGATGGGTCGAGGGTATAAATTGGATCTCGAAAGGGTTTCGAATGAGGCTGGGGTTTACGCCAAGAGCGTGGAGTTGAATGGGGATGGAAAAGATGTTTGGGTTTTTGATATTGACGAGACCTTGTTGTCCAATCTTCCTTATTACGCTGAGCATGGATATGGGTAAGTATAAATTATTATTATAATCATAAATTTGGAAATTTTTTTTCGTTGTTTGTTTGCTAAGAAAATACGGGAAAATTTAGGGGAAAAAATAGGGAATTTTCGAATATCCTTTCTGAGATGCTGCTATGTACTGACACGTGTCCGTTACCTTTGGAACCTTAGCAAGGATTTTACAGGAAGAAGTTGTTTTATTCTTTTGTCGTTCAGTTGTTTGGTTGCTGAGTAGTAGCCAGTAGGACTAGGCAAGAAGAAGAGAATTTGTCACACATTGTTACATTATGTTGAATCAAGCACCACCATTGAGACATGGTTGTGCTAGAAATAGAGTAAATACTTTTTAAAATGTTGAGTTGTTCACTTGTTTGGTTTATTAGAAACTCTAGATTATAGAGACAGAGTCATCTTTTGGGATATAATAACTATAGGTAGGCACTAGGTTTGTAATTTGGAACCGGAAATAATAGAAAAAGGAGGAATTTTTGGTGGTAATCTTATAGAATACCAGCATTCAGGTTAATAGGATTTGAATTACTGATTTTTTTTTTCCTTTTGAAAATTGCTGTGTGCGTTGGTTGTTTGTATGAGACGCTGACTTTGTAAAGTGCAATGCTTGATTTGTAATGTGGGTTTTACTGGGAATTTGCAGCTTGGAGGCTTTTGATCCTGTTCAGTTTGATAAATGGGTTAGTAGTGGGATAGCACCAGCCATAGAGCCCAGCCTAAAACTTTATGAGAAAGTTTTAGATTTGGGCTTCAAGGTTTTCTTACTGACTGGGCGAAGTGAAGAGCAAAGGTCTATTACCGTCGAAAATTTGACTAGAGTTGGATTCCGCAGTTGGGACAAGCTTATTTTAAGGTGAGACACTTAACTCTTTGATTGACACAGAGTGAATTTGTTTACGTCTACATTCTATAATGCGACTTGTGTTTTGACCCCAATCCTAGTTTTGTCTGCTTTCTCATAGAGTTCTAATTCTTGGTACAATGTATAGCAGTAGTCAAATTACTGGTTTTTAGCAATGATGTGCCTTAACATTGTATTGCCAGACAGCCTCTGTCATCTAGATGTTAGTCTCTTAGATATCTAATTTACTTATCAATCTGGCTTCTCTTCATAAGAGGATATATAAATGCGGACTAGAGATTACTTTCATGCTGATTGTGTGCTGTCCTGAATATGTGTTTATCCTGGGAAATCTCTATCTCTTATGTTCACCTCATTTTTTCAAGTATTTGTATATTCCTTCCTGCATAAACTACAACTGTGAGAGATTGTATTTTTATAGTGATGCACCAAATTTTGCCTTTGCTTAATGAGATAATAGGAAGAATAAGAAATGTTTATCCTCTATAAGGGAGAATATTTACTTCATTCCAACAGGGCTTCTCTGGTTAAAACTGATACTGTGAGAACCGTGAGTACATTTTCCCTCCATAGAAGGGACTATATTGATAAATCTGTACACAAGCAGTTCTTTCTACAACAGTTATAGTATCTGTTTGAGTCTTCATCCATTGACCATCTAAACTTTGTCCCTAACTAGGTAATAACCCTTTTTACCTGAATGCTATCTATCGGCTTCCAAAGTGGCCTAACTGACACTAGTTTACACTTTCTATCTCTTTTGTTGCAAGTCTAGTAGCTTCTTTGAAGCATGCATTGGTGGTTATCTGTGTTTTATTGCTTGCTGTTGGTCTTATTTAA
This sequence comes from Corchorus capsularis, assembly GCA_001974805.1. Taxonomy (NCBI): domain Eukaryota; kingdom Viridiplantae; phylum Streptophyta; class Magnoliopsida; order Malvales; family Malvaceae; genus Corchorus; species Corchorus capsularis. The sequence goes on from AWWV01007770.1 coordinate 74,089, forward strand.
CTAGTGTCTTCGCACATAGTTTATGCCTAAAAGATAGAAATTCGAGCCAGAAAAAAATGAAGATGCTTTGATATCCAATTCTTCAAGTTACATGCATGAAATTGGAATTCGATTCTTTACTCTTTATTCTTTTTCTATTTGTTTCCTGTTGTCTATCCTCAATGAAGACATGGAAACTTTCATCTTGAATCAGAGTCTTTCTATATATGCTTCTATTAGAAGTGTTTTATCTTTAGATTTGTAATTACTGATTTAGTAACCTCTCTGATCACTGTATTTTCATTCCATGCAGAGACTCTGAAGATCATGGCAAGCTAGCGAAAATATTTAAGTCAGAGAAGAGGAGTAAGATGGTAGAAGAGGGATATAGGATTCTTGGTAACTCTGGGGATCAATGGAGCGATTTATTGGGCTCCTGCCCAGCCATTCGTTCATTCAAGTTACCGAATCCTATGTACTACATTCCCTGAGAAGAACCCCCTTTGTTTAATAATTCTTGTATAAGATCAATAGGAATGGTGTTCCTGTAACTTGTAAATACATTTAAATCCAGAAGTGTTATCATATCCAGTAACTGTATTGCAATACACTAAACTTGGACAACTATATGATTAACAAAATGAGAAAAAAAGAAAATTAGTGATTATTGAAACTGTTATGATGTTTGAAAGCAAGTCATTAACTCCTTTCTCTGTTTGAGATATGCATCTTCTTTTTTTCCTTTTGGTGTCTTTTTCTTGTCAAATGTTACTAATATTATAATTTATTGTTCCTGAGAACTACCTTTTTTCTGAAATCATAACAAAATGTAAATTAGAAATCTATTATCCTTTGAAATATTACATGTGCAAGTCCTCTCATTCAATGAGATTTCCTTGACTTGTTTTGTATCTATGGTGATGGTGATCTCTGTTTTTTATCCTTAACTTCACCTTATGAAATGTAACATTATTTCCCATGAAGACAGTGACTTCAACCTAAAAATTACAGTTTCCTAACCTTTTCTCCATGAAAATGATGCCATTGTTTGGGATTTAATCAACCAGAAGTCTCTGGCAGTATTGCCACCACACCATCTCCATTATTTAAAACAGGACCACATTGCCAATGCCCCAAAGCCCAATGCCACCCCTCTCTCGCTTTTTAGCATTCATCACTACACTACAGAGGGTGGGTCGACCAGTTCATTGATCCTAACCCTGGCTCTGATTGGCCATTTAAAGGGTTTTTTTTTTTTTCAAGGATCAGAGTAGATTAACATGTCTGAACTCAAGTCGTCAATCCCTTCAGAAATTTATAGACCCTTTTTTAATGGAAATTTCTGGGCTTTACATATTGTCCCCCAGTATCTGGGGCTGCATGTTCTAATCTCGAGGCAATTTCCTGCTTCCCTCCTCTTGAAGGCAACTCTTCAACAAATTGGATGGATGTTCTAATCAGATTTTAGTCTAGGGACATATCATACCATATATCTTACCCAATTGCAGATAAATAAAAAAGAATACTATGAAAATGCAAATTACATTGATTGCAACTTAATGTGAAAATCAATGAGGACAATACATATAGACGTTGAAAATTTCTCTAGCTCATTTTCTATATTGCTTCATCTCTCTTCGATACCCTATTTTAACTTGATAGTCTTCCATTGTTTTGTTAAATGTGGATGTTAAGAGAAAGGGAAAGCTTACCCTTTGTCTATTTCTCAAAAAAAAAAAGCTTACCCTTTGTCTAACAAGCAATCAAACCCAAGTTTTATCTCATTAGAGTTTGGTGATTTTACATATAATTAATGTTGAAATAATGAACTGATGAACTAACAAAAAAACATTCTTTAAATACGATGTTAGATCCAAATAATTTGTCTTCCCTTAATTAAAAAAAAGACCCCAAATCAACTTTAGAATTTCCAAGATCCACATTATGCATGTCTCATGTGTTTTCATAGGTAGAATATAAAATACTCTGAATAACAGAATTAATTAATTATAAATTAGTAGCTAGCACTTAAAGGACTGGGAAAAAATGCCAAAGATGAGACTCACAATTCCAACACAAAGAAATGGCCTTACTTTCTTTGTTGGTGTGGGCTCATGTGATGGATAATTGGATATATGTGCTGTTGAATCAGGAAAAAAAAATAGCAAACGAAAGTTTTATGAACCAAAATGAGTTGGAATTAGATTGGATGGTTTTTCTTAATTAATGTTTGAGATATTATTGGAGAAAAGGGAATTATAATGTCCCATTACCACCCACATGTGCTTCTTATATATATAAAATTTTAATGACATCCCATTGACAAAAGTCCAATATATGATCATCAACAAGGCTTTAAAATAATGAACATTGTCATGCTAATTTCCAGTTAAATCACGACTGTTTCCTTTGTTTTACCCCACATATCTATGATATTCTTTTGTTGTTTGTGTAGATTTTGTGCAAGCTAACTAATGATACCATAGAATTAAACATATTCAAGATTTTTCATTTAAACATTCTCAATATATAACAAGAAATATAATATATGGGATTTTATAATAAGATTTTCAACCTATATACTTGATTTTGAGATGATTTTTTTTTTACATAAAAGTTTAATGCAGGATAGGTTATTCTATTTTCAAGGTCAGGGTAAGTCGTCAACCACTTTGAGGATTTACAAGTTCATTGGACTTTTATCCGCAGATTTTTCGAACTTACAGATTGCCTACCAAAAGTAGTTTGTGGAATTTAAAACTCGGGTGTCTTCCATCACAAATCCAAACCTTTATCACTTTAGCCAACCTCCATTGACTTTAGAGATGAATTCTCTTATAAACAGTATTTAATGAAATCTCAGTACAATCAAAATGACTCATTCATTAACCAAGCATTCAAATAAATGAACAAACTGATTAATTAAACACATTATATTGTAACACTTGAACTGGAGACCTCAAAATTCAGACACTATCTAATGGTTTGCATTATGATAGCTTAATTTGGATGACAAAATACAATAAAACTAAGGTGAGGCAATAATGGCGGAGATTGATAGTACTATTAGATAGAGCATTATCTCACGTGGGTGGGAAAAGGGTCCCATTCCCATCAATTTTTTTAAAAATCTAATCAATTAAATTGGGGCTTGACTAAAAGTAAAACAATAACCCATCACCATCACATCCAATTCATTAATCAAGCAGCATTGCTTGATTTTGATTACGTGTGTTTTGGGGGTGGGGTCCCACCCCAAATCAACTCATCCACCAATCTTCGCCGTTAATTTACATTCTGATTTATACTCTCAACCACCTCCACCTCATTGAATCATTCACTACTCTCCCTCTCTACTCTCTAGTCTCTACGTTCGTTTCCAAACATACACGTGTATTCTTTTAACTTCCTTTTCAATTTCTGTCCCGTGTTTGGAACTTCTGATTTTTCCAAATGAATTTTAATTTCTATCAAAATAAATCGGTATATTGGATGACCACCCACTTTGATCACCTTATGCTTGGTCTCCATATTTGTGATGCTTCTTCTCAGGATCTTACATCGTTGCTTGTAGCTGATGTCTTCGAAGTAGTCTGGTTAAGGGCCATTTAATTGCTTGCTATGTAATTTCTATTTCTTTCCCTCATATATATAAAAAAAATTGATTAGCTATATTATGTTTTATATTTTATTTTAGAATGTGAAAGATTTGAATTCAATTCTTTAAACAGAAATATCCATGTGTTACAGGTAATCGAATTACTTTAACAAATTGAAAGTAGTATTTCTTTTTCTTAAACAAATTGAAAGTTTGATGTAAGAAAAAACAAATTGAAAGTAGTACTTTAGTAATTATATATATTGATACTATATGAACAAAGTAATATCATCATTTTCCACAAAATGGGAAAATTTCAAATTTTAGTTTCTCTCGTATCAATGAGTTGATAGTGATCAATTATCTACTCGATGGTGATTTTTGGAATAGAGATGATTGGCCAAGGCCCAAGGGTGAGTCACAATGCAATAGGGGAAAAAAAGGAGGAAGAATTATGTTTTTTTTTGGGCACCAAAAAGGAAGAATTATGGTTTATGGACCACTTTGGACCCAATATTCAGTTGAAACTTAAAAGTTTTAATTTTTACAATATACGATGACAATATGATACTGCTAAAACATCCTCAAATCAAATCATACGGACATCAATGAACTTGTATTATTGCAATGGATATGATCACAAATGGGCCATCAATGGAATAAAATCATTTTGGATTGAATTTTTAGACCTAATAAGAAAATTTCCTATAATCTTATCCCATACAAAAATAAAATAAATAAAAAAGGAAGAAGAAAGGTAAATTTAATAACTTTGGAGTTTGGATTTTGGACTTCTCCTTCCAACATTTAATTTAATTTTTTTTGTGAAAACAAGACAAAAAAACAATTAGCTATTACAATAACCACCAGGATATAAAACCCCCCATTGCATCCGCCGCTAACAGTGACTTAACATCTTTTAGCACAAGGATATAAATCCTTTCCTGTTTGTTAGTATATTGAAAATTATATAGTAAGTTTATTTATTATTTTTTGAAAATAAAAACAAAGATTAAAAGTTGAAAATGATAGGTTCTCTTTTGAATGGTTAATATTATTTAAAGTAGATTTTTTTGTCCAACTGATTGATGATAATATACCGAAATAAACATGTGCAAAAAATCAAAATATTTTTAGTAAAAAGGGAAAAACTTATGGGATTTTTTGTTCATTTTTCAATAAAAATGAAAAGAAAAATAAAATTTCCAAAAGATAAAAAGTAGTAAATCCATAATATATATAATTATGAAATCCTGACATTCACTTTTAGTTTTATAGCAAAAAAGAAAAAAACCATTCAAAGTATTTGAACAAAGCATCAAATATCAATAGGTATGGTCCGGCATCTCAAACCTTTTGCTTCCTTTTTGCTTTACAATCCCAGTCACTTCTTTTTGCTTTTCATTTTTTTAAGTTTGTAGAAAAGAAAAAAGAAAAAACTATATACTAAAAAAAAAAAATTATTGAAAGCCGCATTTTAGCTTTATATAAGTAGCAAGGTCGAGGGTCCTCTGTGGCTCTGTCCTTAGAAAAAGGTAACAAGGTGGAGGGTCCAATATCAATATGTCCCAAAAAATAAAATTAAATAAGCTAAAGGTTATTTAAATGTTTAGGGCTTATTTTAGCCATGTTTCTCCATGTAATGTATGCTCTGTTCTTTTGTTTCTTTTGAGTAGTAGAAAGTTCCCCCACCACCAAATTTTTAACCTCTAATTTGAACTATTTGACGATTATTAATAAGTTGCCAATGCCATTACTTTATTCATCTAAATGGTGTTGTAACTCAAAGTGCAAATTGATTAGAGTAGTTGCATCTTTAATTCAACTACTAAAATTTAAAGTATGATATATGAACAAACAAAGTATTAAAAGCAAAATTTTGAGTAGAAAGAAAAGTTGTGTTATTTCGTACCAAAATTAGGAAATAACACAAAATTAGATAAGAAGTTGTCAATCTACGTACATGCTAACAAATTATGACCGAAAGCAACAATTTAAAAATTAGAAAATAATATAGCAAAAAATAGTAATCGAAGATATACATATATATCTAGGTTAGTAAGGGATGTCATAAGATTAGTCTGATCTACGGTCATCTTTTTTTTTTGTTAATGTTAGTAGGGGAACAAATATTTTGACACATAGGATATTTAGATAGGAATATAATGTTAATACTAACCATGTGTGGTGTGGAGATCTTTCTCCAGACATTTTATAATAGCTTGTTTTCCTCTCATTAATGGATATCTTTCATTTTCTTTCTAAAAAACAATGCATTTATCTTGCATTAAACATTTTAGGAAGAAAACAAATAGCGTAGTAGTTTTTTTCTAATCATTCGAAAAGAAAAGGTAATTTAAATTTTAATCCATTCGAGAATATGTATCAATCAGTCAACCAAATTTTCTAATGCAACAAACAAAAAATATTTAACCTTTGAAATCATTAGACAACCATCAACATTTGTATAAAATCAAATCATAATTATAAGTAACAATCATTAATAATTATATTCTAAGAAGATAAGACCAAACGCATTATAAAAAATACATAATTGCTGCATTGAAAAACCAATTCAAGTTGTTGTAAATTAAAGAAGGAATGGAAGTTTGGTTGAAAACAGGGTACTATATTGTGTAGTAAAATCCAAAAAAAAAGCAGTTGAATGAAAACGGTAAAATTTTGGAGAGGCAACAATGGCATTTGGGGGCAGTTGAGCCAATTTTAAACCAAAGCTAACTAAAAATTGGTCAAACAATATGGAAGAACTTTTCACATGGCGGTTGCCCTCTCTTCTTCCTTCCTCCAAAATTTTGACTCTACAAATGCAGTAGCTTAGCCCTTCTGTTTTCTGAATCTAAATTAAAAGCCTAACGACTAGACTCCCCAGAATTGAAGTTTTTGTCCTCAAAAATAAGTTTAGTTCCCTAGAATCTTGGGTTCCACACAAAGCACAAAGTTCAAATCTATCTACAACTTCTTGTCTTCTATATCCACCCTGTCCATTCCATACCAAAAGAAATTTCCTCTCAAAAACCCAAACTTTCCATTTTAATAATATCTCAAAAGTCTAAAAAACTCTACACTACCCGGATCTTCATTCTTCAACCCAAGCTGCAAACTTTGTCTGTGAAACCCAGAAAAGAATCAATTTTTTGATGAAATGAAACATACCCACATGTTAAAACTAGTTCTTGCATTATCTTCAACAGCTTTTTTGTTGATTCTGGTGCTTATAATCTTCTTCTACCGCAAGAGGACAGGGAGAAATGAGGAACAGGGTGACATTGAAAGCAAAGAGCAGCAGAAGCATGAAGAGGAGTCAGAAATGGAGGATTTGATCACTTTTAACGGTGGACAAGACCTGACCATTTCCGACATTCTTGACGCTCCTGGGGAAGTGATTGGGAAATCCAACTATGGAACTTTGTACAAAGCTTTCTTGCAGAGGAGTAACGTGGTTAGATTGCTTCGGTTCTTGAGGCCAGTTTGTGCCTTGAAAGGTGAAGAATTTGGGGATTTGGTTCAGCTCTTGGGGTGCATTAGACATCCAAATTTGGTGCCTCTTTTGGGATTTTATTCTGGGCCTAGGGGAGAAAAGCTTCTTGTTCATCCTTTTTATAGGCATGGCAATCTGGCTCAGCTAATCAGAGGTGAGTTTTTTTTAAAAAAATTTTAAACCCAATTTTCGCTTCTGTTCATTTCATTGTGTGCTTGGTTTAGAAGAAATATGCAGAAAAAAGTTCAGGCATTGATTGAAAATTTGGGATTTGAAGGTTGAATTCAGTTACTTAGGCAAAAGTCCACTTTAGCTTCTCATCTTTTGAAGCTCCAGATTCAACTTATTTCTCTATTCTCATTTCTCCCTTTTGATAAAACAAGGTTTTGGTTTTTCTAATTTTTCTTTTCTCTGGTTAAGTTTTCTCATTTTATGAGAGGAAAAGAAGATGGATTCCCTTTTTATCCCCTTCTCTTGAATTTCCAAAGGAAAGTTTGTGTAATACCAAATCATTCATGGGATTCTAGTTCTAGTGAAATGCAGGATTTAGCTTGCATAGAAAATTTAAGTAAATTTTGCTTGGCAGTTTTTATGATTAAAGTTTGAGGAGAATTGAAAGCTTTCAAATTCAATTTGTTATCTGGGTTATTTTTTGAACTTTTTCTTTTCATCTCATGGAGATATTTAAGGTTTTATAGTACAAACTCTGCTTCATTTCACTTTTGGTTATTTCCTTTTTTTTACATATTTTCCAATTTTAGATTGGTATACTTGTTTTGTTTTTATCAGGCTATGAATCTAACATGGTCGGCTGAGGGGTTAAATTATTTGTTTTGACATGTTCCAGATTTCAAAAATGATAAAAGAATGACTAAATGGTAAACTTCTGTCCAGAAGTTTTTGTCTGTTTAGCTTCATTTTCCAAGTTTGAGATTTGATTTTTGTGAAGGTTTATTTTTTTTTATTCTTTTAATTAATTGAAGGGAAGCAGGGTGATTTTACCTATAAGTCCTAACTTGGATCAAAATTGTGATTTAACTTTGTTTTGTTCTGTAGAAATTGCATCCCCTTTACATGCATTGCCTATTATTATTAGCTTCTTTGGTGCATAATTTTATCTGTCGGCAACTACCTCTTGTCCTTTTCATTTCCCTTTCCATAATTCTATCTCCATGAGAATGATGGTTTCAGTTTTACCCTGCTATATTTATTTCCTATTGCTAATTTCATCTCATAATGTTCCAACAACCAAAATCACTTTTGCTATTATTATTTCTGATTCGAATTTTAAAGTTAAGGTCAAAATAATCCTTTTAGCATGATGACTTTTGGTTAGAATGTGCAAGATTCTGAATAGATTATGCTTTTTTTGGACAGATGGGAATGGGGAGTGTCATAGATGGACCATAATTTATAAGATTTCTATTGGTATGGCAAGAGGATTAGATTATCTACATACAGGATTGCAAAAGCCAATAGTCCATGGAAATCTCAAGTCTAAGAATGTAGTTTTGGATCGCAATTACCAGCCATATCTCTCTGATTTTGGCCAATATCTACTGTTGAATCCTACCTCTGGCCAAGAAATGCTTGAAACTTCAGCAGCTGAGGGCTACAAAGCTCCTGAGCTCATCAAAATGAGGGATGCGAGCGAAGAGACTGATATATATAGCCTTGGGGTGATCTTTCTTGAACTACTTTCAGGAAAGGAACCCATAAATGAGAAGCCAACACCTGATGAGGATTTTTATCTGCCAGACTTCATGAGAAATGCAGTTCTTGATCATAGAATTAGTGATCTGTATCATCCAGACTTACTTCTAAGGAAAGGCAATGATGAGGGGAATCCAGTGACTGAAGAATCCATTCTTAAATTCTTTCAGCTTGCAATGGCTTGTTGTTCTCCTTCTCCTTCTCTTAGACCCAACAGTAGACAAGTAGTCTTGAAGCTTGAAGAAATTGGAAAGTAGGAACTGGTTCCATTTGCAGAAATATGAACAGTGCTATTGGTAGTAATTCACTGTTAGATTGGTGTCAAGCTAAATTTCTAAATTTACATTTTGTGAATTTGCATTTGATGGTCATGGTGATAGTGGTGACAATGACTTACATTGAAAAGCAAAAATGGGTGATCTCTTGAAGCAAAAGTTGAAAATTTTGCTACATGACAAGGGTTTTATAATTGGTGATGTTGACATTTGTGGAGAAATGCTACCCCGGAAGCGAAAGTGAACTTTCAGCCATCCAACCAGGATTGTAGACTTTATGATTGGTTGTGTTGAGTTGAATTGCTGGATTTCATTATAATCAAAGTATTTCTCTGCCAAAATAAATGATCCAATCTGGACCCAATGAAGAGACAGAAAGGCAAGAAAATATGAAATAGAAGATCCTGATTGTTGGATCTCTTCGGATTTTTGGGTAATTGTCTTAACCATCAACTGAACATATTTCAGCTTAGAAGGTGCTAAGAGCAGCAGGAATATTGGAATGACTGAAGCTAGGAGCCTTTCAGCTACCATAGCTAATTTTGGTCACTGCAGGTCAGTTCCCAACCTTTGAGAGAATGATACCTTGGACATAAAACTTATAATACTACCATGTTTGGTGGCTTGTTCATTCTTTGGCTCCTTCCTTGGCCAGCAACAACATTGTCATTGTGATAGTTGACTAGATTTTTGTTTTCTTTTTTATATATAAAAGATTATGTTCTCATTGATAAAAATCATATCTTTAGCAAATCCTTTATAATTGTACATTCAACTAGGTAGGCAGGCAAATTCATATGCGATCGGAATTTTTGTTGTGTATTTGTGTGTTGGAGTGTTCTAATCTTTAAGCTGTCATAGAATGTTAATGACTAATGAGTGCTCGGTAGTTGAGAATGAATCTGATTGGAAAAAACCAGATGATTTGGTTGAGCTGTGATGGGATTCATTCAACTTTTATTCCCCACAAGAGCTCCAACCACCTTTTTTGCTTGTCAATTTTGGTCAAATAGTCCCTTGAATTCTGCCATTAATTCTCATCTTGCATGGAGTATAAAATTTTGGGGACCCCTTCTCTTTTTTCTGCTTTTCTAACCAAACCATGAGCAAAATAAAATCCTTTTGTTTAGTTCAAGCAATCTTTGTCTGCTCCGAAATGTTAGGAAACTATAGTACTGCATTAGATTTGTCGGTTTCCTTTGTTTGGTTGTATTTGAAGAACTGAAGAAATGCTGAACATTCTTTTTTGCAATTACAGCTTCAATTGTACGTTAATTGGTTCCTACAAATCTAATCAACTTTAAGAACTGTCTAAGCTTTTTGCCCCTCCCAACATATTTTCTTTTCTAGAAGACCCTCTTTTCATTTTTGCATCCCAATTGCTTTCATGATCTTTCCTTGAGTACATTTGTGCAAATTAAGTGCCGCAAACATCGCTAATGAACATCATCCCCCCACATGCATCTTTGGACCTTTGTGGAAAAAGTGTTTGTTCTAAGTTATCCATTCAATCAAATAGAAACATTTTCTTCATTCTGAATTTAATATATATATAGCCATTGTCAAAGTGATTTAAAGTTATACTCCACATATGTATTTACTGTTCAAAACTGATGAAGATAATAGAATTAAACTATATATCAGACATCATCATTCATCAGCCATGAAATTCATCAATATTACATAAATTTTAATTAAAAAAAAAGATTGACTAAGAAAAGGCTAACTTCATACACCGGCGAAAGTTCTAAGGTAGGGATAGGCATCATTGGGTTCGAAAATGGTAACGCCATCAATGGCGGTGCAACCAGGAGCAAAGTCATGGAGCAATGTACAAGTTTTATCTCTGAAACTGTAGCAGATGGCCTTACCAGGTATATGCAGCACCATGAAGGATTCACTTCCTTTAGAAAAAATAGCTAGCACTCTAAATGCATGATAATCCCAATCCCAATTTGATTGGATAGAATTACTTCGAGTCATTTCTGGATAAGCAGATATAAGTTGAGTCAAGTCAACTTCATACTTGACAAACCACCCAGAAAAGTCTTCTTCCATCTGATAAACATCAAACTTCCTGGTTTTACGCCTCCCATCGGTCAAGATTAAATGCAGGCGGCCTCCAGACTCCCCAAAGTATCTGCATTTTGCCTGTTGACCCCAACTATAAGGAATTTCAGGCATTGGGATTTCTTCAAATCTTTCTTGATCAACAAGAAAACATAGAATTGCCCCGGAGTTGGTCCTCCAGTGAATGGCACCGCAACAATAGACCCCTTGACTATAATTGGCACTGGGAATTTCCCTAGAGAAAGTCCAGAGCTGGGTTTCAGATGAGAATATTTCTAACTGGTAAAGATCTCGAGGAGAATACTCTGAACTTCGAACGAAAACGACTTTGTAACGGGACGACGACGACTTTGAGGGATCAAAAGCTAAAAAAACACCAAAAATTGTGTTTGGGATTCTGAAACCAGGTTTGGGAAGTTTAGTGTATTCGTTTGTTGCAGGATTGTAAATGTAGTAATTCCGGTCTGCAACAGTGCAATTGTTGCTGCAACACAAGAACAAGCCATTGCAAGATTGTAAAATCTTGATTCCTGCAGGATCATCAACAAAAGTGAGAGATCTTAATGAATCATCACGAACTGGCTTTCCATCAAGTGGGAGGAAGTGGTATTCAGGGGGATTGCTTGGAGAAGAAGGCACCGCCCGCAAGAACAGGGCAGATGAGTTCTCATTAAGGCAACGAGAGAAGTAAGGGCCTGAAATCAGAGAACACCATTGTTTTGACACCATTCGGAATCGTAGCAGAGATTTCTCAGGCAGATGAAGAAGAATGTTTGTTAGAATTTCATCGTTGTGGCCAATAATTTCTGCTGAGTGGGTGCATGAGTTTGGAACTGCTTGTCTCTTCATTGAGATAGAATACTCTTTGTACAATTTCATATGTTTTCTTAGTTTCTGAAAATTCAGCAATATCGACATATGTTTATATGCTCCTTCTGGGGCTTGAATTTTTGATTGAGTAGCTTAGAAAGATTATTAATATGAGAAAAGTCATTGGAGAAGTTGTTCTGAAATTGCCTAGTAATTTTTGGAAGATTACATAGCAGCTTGGTATGAATTTAAAAAACGAAACTTCAGCAATCCAGAACCAAACCCTTTGATCCTTTGACCAGAAATTTCTTACACGAAATTGCTTGCAGATATATAAATTTCAGCAAATAACTAATTGGATTCATCTGAACACGTAATGATAGAGTTGATTTAATATCTAGTATTTCTTTTTCTTATTTTTTTTTCTTTTGCTTTCCATTAATTTTAAAAGTGAGTTTTCAAGTTTTCATGAAATTTCGTGGAACATCTTAGTCACTTTCATCTCTAATTAATTTTCCAAATTATCACAACTTTTTTAATTGGTTATTGATTTTTATAAAAGATTAATATATTTCAAGTGCGTGAAATTTTGGATCCCAATCTCCCGTAATTAGTTGACTAATAAAGTATTGCTTTCATTGTTAGACCTGTGTGGTGTGCGGTGCGCTATGGATTAGAGGGAAACCTGGCCATGTTGAGATACTCGGAAATTTCGGAGGGAACTCTTTCTATTGGAAAATGAAATTTGCCAATCAAACAAGTAGTACTATCATATTTTTCAAATCAATTTCCAATTGCTAGTTACATTTTCCAAGATATGAGATCCAAAAAACATTAGCAAACGTAGATATAGAAGAAATTATTAGATGAATCAAATCCACCACGTCATCCATGGTCCTGACTAATAAATTGTGACAACTCAGATTTCTTCCCAAAATTTACGCATTAATTTAGTGCCAGGTTTAGCCCCAAGTTTTACCAGATGAGATTTACATGGTAAGTCCCTAAATTTAGGACATTAATTGGCTAGGGTTTTAGAAATTGTAGGAAAAAATCTGACTTGTCAAAATCTTATTGGTCGGGACTCGGGAACATGGATGACATGGTGAACCCGGTCCATGTAATAATTTCTCCATAGATAGAATCAGACGGAAGCAAAGCTCTCAATGAATTTGTAAGCACCACCAAAGTAGGCCAACTCCCCACCTATAGGACCAAAATCATGAAGCATTGTGAAACTACCATCCTTGAAATTATATCTTATAACCTTGTCTCCAATGTGTAGCACCAAAAATGAGTGATCAATATCAGTTTCTTCCTGAACAATCCCATATATGGTATATGAATAAGGAGGCAATATGTCGCCAGCTATGTCAGAATCATACATCTCAGGAAATGCTGCTGCAATGGGATGAAAATCAACTTTGTACTTGAGAAACCACCCAGAGTAGTCTCTCTCCATCTCATACACATCGTACAGTAAAGTGTCCCAATCAGTACTTCCCATAAGATACAAATGGCCTCCTGATTCTTCTAAATGTGATGCATACAAAAAATGTCCACTGAAAGTAGGCATTGGGTAGTCTCTGAATTTTTCTTCCTCAACATCAAAGCATATGGAGTCTCTGTGGCCGTGATTACTTTCCCAGTGAATGGCACCATTCCAGAAAACACCACCATTACAAAATGCCACTTTAAATGGTGCTGCAAAAGGACTTCCTGAAAGCTTCCAGGTGCCAGTTTTAGATGAGTAAACCTCCACCTGGCAATTAACTGGCCGTAAATCAGAATCACATTTATATATGCAAATTACCATATATATGCAAATTACTTTGTAATGAGATGACTTTGAAGGATCAAATGCCAATTTGACATCCAATTTCCTTAAATCACAAGATGGATCATTACTACTGCCCTGCAATCCTGGAAGTACTCTGTGTTGGTTTGTAGTAGGGTTATAAATGCCATAGCCATAGGTTTCATTGTTAGGATAACCATGAGCGCTACGATACAGCATTAGGCCATTACAAGATTGCAAGAACCAGACCCCTAATGGATGGTCAACGAAAGTAAGGGACTGAAAGGGAGGACGACGAGAGGGATTGGGACTAAGATTGATGAACCCATATTCTGGATTTTTTAACCTTTCACGACGGCGGCGTGCCATTGCAAATAGGCCTAAGATTGTCCTAGAATAGAGTTTGGGTGTAAACCTGGGATCAGTGATGAGAGATAGCCAATGTTTGGAAACGGTCTTGAATTTGAGCAGGGATTTAGGAGGTAGGCAGGATAGGATTAGAGTTAAGATGTCATCATTAACGGCTATTATCATAGCAGATGATGATGATGATGCTAAAATTTGACCAGAATTTGAAGAGGGTTCTCTGCTTCCCATTCTCGTAGGAAAAAATTTTGGTTGGAGATGTTCTATTTGGACTTTGTTTTAAAATGTACAATTGTATATATAGCAATCTACTTGTTTTGTTTCATTTTTTGTATTCTTTATAGGTTGATTGCAGAGCAAGTCAGATGCAATGCAATGCAGATGATTGCCAACCACGCTTGAGACTTGCTTGACACTCTGGCTCTCCGGTTCCATTTTCTCTAGTCAACGATCCATCACATCAAACACAACATTATCATAACAATTCGAAGCTAAAATATTCTTCTATGATTTCATATTTTCCAAAGAAGAAGAAAGGATATAGTAACTACAGAAAAGCTTCTTTCAGCCCATGTATATAGGTCATTTGGGCCTTGGTTATTCAGGGATTAGGAGTTAAGGGAAATGGGTCATTCTTTTTATAGCCTAAATACGAGAAAAGTCATTAGAGAAGTTGTTCTGAAATTGCCTAGCAATTTTCTGAAGATTACAATTAAAAAACAAAACTTCAGCAATCCAGAAATCTTTAATCCTTTGACCAGAAAAGAAATTGCCAATGAGCATAAATTTCAGCAAATTGGTTGTATTCAGCTAGAAGTTCATCTAAACAGGTAACAGTACAGAGAATTTATTGATTCAATAGCTGGAAAAAAAGTACAATTTCATTTTCTTTTGTTTTCCATTACTCCTAAAATCAATTTCTGCTGCATTTAAAATTAAAAGTCGGTTTTCAAGTTTTCAATAGTTGGTGGTTACATTTTGCCATCAAATATCATGTTTTTCCAATCAAATTCCAATTGGTAATTACATTTTCCAAGACAGACACCTAAAAAACAAGGAGAAAAATATTGTATAGATAGAGTCAGACACAAGCAAAGCTCTCAATGAATTGATAAGCAGAAAAATGGTCTAAAGTCCTAACTCTAGGAGCAAAATCATGAATCATTCCGAAACTACCATCCTTAAAATTATACCTTATGGCCTTGCCTTGTATGTGCAGCACCAAAAATGACTCATCATCAATTTCTTCCTGAACAATCCCAAGTATGTTATATGTATAAGGAGGATATATGTCTGAGCCCCAAATCATCTCAGGAAATGCTGCTGCAATCGGTTGAAGATCAACTTTGTACTTGAGGAACCACACAGAGTAGTCTAATTCCATCTCATACACATCATACAGTAAAGTTTCAGAATCAGTCACCTCCATAAGATACAAATGGCCTCCTGATTCTCCAAAATGTCTTATTAATGGCGAATCTCCACGGAAAGTGGGCATTGGGATTTCTCTGAATTGTTCTTCCTCAACATCAAAGCGTAGGGAGTCTCTCCGACCGCGAATACTTATCCAGTGAATGGAACCATTCCAGAAAACACCATTACGGAATAACACATGAACTGGTTTTACAAAAGGACTCCCTAAAGACTTCCAGGAGCCAGTTTTTGATGAGTAAACCTCCACCTGGCAATGATCTGGCAAATCAGGATCACAGTTATAGATGCAAATTACCTTGTAATTATGAAATGACTTGGAAGGATCAAAAGCTAATTTGACATCCAATATGTTCCTTAAAAACCAAGAATATGGATCATTACTAGCCTGCATTCCTGGAAGTACCCTGTATTGATTTGTAGTAGGGTTGTAAATGTAATAGGTTGCCTCTTGAGGATTACCGCGAAAGCTACGACATAGCATTAGGCCATTACAGGATTGCAAGATACAGATCCCATTTGGATCCTCAACAAAAGTAAGGGACCGAAAGGGAGGACGAGAGGGATTCGGATTCGGACTTATAAGATTGATGAACTCATATTCTGCATTAAGTTTTGTTAATAAATGACAGCGCACAAATAGGCCTGAGATTGTTCTAGAATTGATCATGTGTTTGGGCTTAAACTTGGGATCAGTGATGAGAGATAGCCAGTGTTTGGATACGGCCTTGAACTTGAGGAGGGATTTAGGAGGTAAAAAGGCAAGAATTTGAGTTAAGATGTCATCATTGCTTGCTATTATTATAGCAGCTGATGATGATAAAATTTGACCAGAATTTGAAGAGGAGGGTTCTCTGCTTCCCATTCTCACGGGGGAAAGAAAACATTAAGACTAAACTTGTTTTTGTTTCAGTTTGTAGGAGGATTGAATTTGCAGAGCAAATCAGTTGCAGATGACTCTTAAGCACGCTTAAGAGTTGCTTGACACTCTGGCTCTGCGGTTTCATGTATGTTCTCTAGTCAACGTTATCTGCAACTACTAAAAAATTCGAAGCTACTATAATCTATATCTATAATTATTATAAGGATTAACAATTCCAGCGAGTTTATTATGGTTCCTTATTATAATCATTTTTTTATATTTATTTTTACTATTATTGGGAAGGATGATGGTATCACTCATGTCATCAGGGATTATTATTATTATTATTTTTGGGTCAAAATCAGGGATTAGGAGTTAAGGGAAATGGCAAGTAGCCTCATTAATTTAATTAATTCATGGAAACAAATAAAAATTAACATGCAAATGATGAAGGAATTAGACTTGCTCCTTCCATCAGAAATCTTCTCTAAACGATAAAGATTCTCTAATTATTAGGAGCTGGCAACTAATTACTTTTAGTGTTCTTCTTTATTCACAACCAAGCCTAGAGAGAAATCTTCAACATATGGGCTTCTGATAGAATTAGTTGCATTATTGTACTTTCATGTCAAGTAACTGGGAAATTTCAGAAGGGATGCTTTCTATTTTTCCAATCAAATTCCAATTGGATATTACATTTTCCAATATGAGACCTAGAAAACAAGAACAAAAACTTGTAGGTACGTAGAAAGCGAACATAGATAGAGTCAGACACAAGCAAATCTCGCAATGAATTGATAAGCATTAAAATACTCTACAGCCCTAACTCTAGGAGCACAATTTTGAATCATTATGAAACTACCATCCTTAAAATTATACCTTATGGCCTTTTTGGGTATGTGCATCACCAAAAATCGAGATTTGCTTAGATGAATATAGAAATTTCAAGGAGTCTTAGCGTCAAAAATCATGCAAAATTTAGCCGGGGCTCGGAACGCGTTTTTAACCAAAAATCGTAACCTACACAATTTTGCCAAAACTGACCGGATTTTTTTTTCTCAATTTTTAGCCACAATACTCATAAAACATATATAATTCAACGCAAAAGAAATTGAAGGGATTTTCAGCTTCTAATATCATTTTTTTTTTCAGAATTAATTTCTAATAAAATCGAGATAAGGATTATGATGTTTGTAAAAACAAATCTTCAAATCCGATTTGCCTGAGATTCAGTTAGATGAATATAAATATTTCAAGGACTCTTGGCGCTAAAAATCATGCAAAACGGGCTCGGGGTCCCGGAACGCGTTTGTAGCAAAAAATTGTGATGGTTAGTATTCGATTTCGGCTGAAATTTCACAAAAACTAGTCAGAATTTTTTTTTCTCAATTTTTGGCAACAATACTAGTAAAAAATACATGATTCAATGACAAAAAGATTGGAGGGCCTTTCACGCTCCTAATATCCATTTTCCTATTTTTCTGATTAATTTTTAAATAAATCGAAACCACCTTATGATGCTTGTAAAAATAAATCCTTAAATCCAATGTGGATGAGATTTGGTTAGATGGATATAGATATTTCAAGGATTCTTGGCATTGAAAATCATTCGAAACTGACCGGGGCCTCGGAACGCGTTTTTAGCCTAAAACCGTGTAATTGTTAGATTTCGGCTAAAACTTTGCAAAAACTGACCCGATTTCCTCAATTTTTGGCATAGCACGAGTACAAAAAAATCAACACCAAAAAAATTGAAGGGCATTTCATGCATCTAATATCATTTTTCAATTTTTCTGAACTAATTTTTAATTAAATCGAAACAAGATTTAGATGCTCGTAAAAATAAATCCTTGAATCCAATGTGGTGTGGCTGAGATTTGGTTAGATGAATATAAAAAAAAATTCAAGGATTCTTGGCATAAAAAATCATGCAAAATTGAGTCGGGGCTCTGGAACACTTTTTTAACCAAAAAGAAAATTGTGATGGTTACTACACGATTTCGCCAAAACTGAACCGAATTTTTTTTTCTTAATTTTTGGCCACAATACTCGTAAAAAATATATAATTCAGCGCCAAAAAGATTTGAGGGCTTTTCTGCTTCTAATATAATTTTTCCTTGTTTTTTTTTTTCA
This sequence comes from Corchorus capsularis, assembly GCA_001974805.1. Taxonomy (NCBI): domain Eukaryota; kingdom Viridiplantae; phylum Streptophyta; class Magnoliopsida; order Malvales; family Malvaceae; genus Corchorus; species Corchorus capsularis. Next base: position 92,623 of record AWWV01007770.1, read on the forward strand.
GAATCAATTTCTATTTAAATCGAAACCGGTTTCTGATGCTTGTAGAAATAAATCCTTAAATCAAATGTGGTTGAGATTTGGTTAGATAAATATAGATATTTAATGGAGTATTGCTTCAAAAAATCATGTGAAACTGAGTCGGGGCCTCGATACACTTTTTTTACCAAAAACCGAGATGGTTACAACACGATTTCGCCAAAACTGATTGGAAAATTTTTTTTTCTCTCAAATTTTGGCCATAATACTCATAAAAAATATATAATTCAATGCCAGAAGGATTGAAGGGCTTTTCAGCTTCTAATGTCATTTTCCTTTTTTTTCAGAATTAATTTTCAAAAAAATCGAAACAGGAATATGATGCTTGTAAAATCAAATCTTTAAATCCATTGTGTCTGAGATTCTGTTAGATGAATATAAATATTTCAAGGAGCCTTGATGCTAAAAATCATGCAAAACTAGGTTGTGGCCCCGAACGCATTTTTAGCCAAAAACCGCACGATGTCGGCTAAAGTTTCGCAAAAACTGACCTGAAAAAATTTGGCCACAATACATTATAAAAATATATAATTCAACTTAAAAAAAATTGAAGTGCATTTTACACATTCAATATCATTTTTCCATTTTTTTTTCAAAATTAATTTCTAATTAAATCGTAACGAGTTTCTTAAACTCGTAGAAACAAATCCATAAATCCAATGTGCTTGAAATTTGTTTAGATGAATATAGATATTTTAATGAGTCTTGGCGCCGAAAATCATGCAAAATTGAGTCGGGTCCCCGGAACGTATTTTTACCCAAAAATCATGACACGATTTCGGCTAAAATTTCGCAAAAACTGACCTGAAAAACTTTTCCTCAATTTTTGGCCACAATAATCTATAAAAATAAATAATTCAGCACCAAAAAAATGAAGTGCATTTCACGCTTTCAATATCAGTTTTCCATTTTTTTCCAAATTAATTTCTGATGAAATCGAAACCAGTTTCTAAAACTCGTAGCAAATCCTTAAATCCAATGTATTTGAATTTTGTTTAGATAATAGATATTTTAACGAGTCTTGCCGCCGAAAATCATGCAAAACAGAGCCGGTGCCTCGGAACGCGTTTTTAGCAAAAAACATGATGATTAGTACACGATTTTGATAAAAATTTTGCAAAAAACTGACACGAAAAAATTTTCCTCAATTTTTGGCCACAATACTCTATAAAAATATATAATTCAATGCTAAAAAAAATTGAAGTGCATTTCACGCTTTTAATATCGTTTTTCCATTTTTTCCAAATTAATTTCTAATTAAATCGAAACCCGTTTCAAAAACTCCTAGAAACAAATCCTTAAATCCAATGTGGTTGAAATTTGTTTAGATGAATATAGATATATCAACGAGTCTTGACGCCGAAAATCATGCAAAACTGAGCCGGGGCCCCGGAACGCGTTTTTAACAAAAAACCGTGCCGTACATGATTTCGGCTAAAATTTCGTAATAACTGACCCAAAATTTTTTTTCTCAATTTTTGGCTACAATACTCTATAAAAATATATAATTCAGCGCCAAAAAAAATTGAAGTGCATTTCACGCTTTTATTATCATTTTTCCATTTTTTTCCAAATTAATTTCTAATTAAAACGAAAAGAGTTTTTGAAACTCGTAGAAACAAATCCTTAAATCCAGTGTGCTTGAAATTTGTTCAGATAAATATAGATATTTCAGTGAGTCTTGGCACCGAAAATCATTAAAAAATGAGTCGGGGCCCCGGAACGCGTTTTTAGCCAAAAAATCATGATCGTGATGTCAACAATCATAAGATAATCCCCACAAAACCTAACTAAAGTAGATAGAGCAAGCAGGGGTCGATCCCACAGTGAAGGGTGAAGAACTTTATTCCTAGGAACAAATCTTTTCCAAAAATTAGTTTTAAAACAGAAAACATGAGATTTTAAGAAAACAATTAAAACTTAAAACAAAGCAAAGTAACTAAATCTAAATCAATAGCAATTAATAAAGAAAACAATAATTAAAAGGCATACTTCTTCTCCAATGGTATGAATCAATCAAATTAACTATAGATCCTTGATTTAAAAGATGAATTCAATATTTTATTCTTTATGATCTTTGGTCTAGGAAAACCCTAACATGTATATTAGATAAGATTTCTCTTCCGAGCTTAAACTATCCCTTTTATTCTTTTAGCAATTAATTTCCCTTCCGGGCTTAAGAACCACTTAGAGAAGAAAGCATTAAGAACAATTATCTTTCACACATGCATAACAAGTAAAACCAAACTTACAGCTTTTGCCATAAGGTTTACCAATCCCAATCGACTGCTTTCCAGCGAATCAATTTTGTTACGTATAATCAAACTCAAGCTTCCGCTCTTTTGTTCAATTTAACTATAGATCCATCCAATTACGTCAACAATGGCTAGTTATATCAATAATCATCAAGATCATAAAATAAAATAGAGATTTAGCAAACTATCAATCAAGAACAAACATCAAATTATAAGCACAAAAATCTCACCATAATCAATTGATTAGATTCACCAAAGGATAGGAAGTATCAAGGGTTTAGCTACTCATGGACAAATCCATGAGAGGCATAAGAAAACTTACAAAACCCTGGGACGGAATCTCCTTAGCCTTCAACAAGGAGGGTTATCGCACCTCTCTATGCAAAGAGAGGTGTCGACACCCTCAACCTAAAACTAGAAGAAAAACTAGAACTAGAAGAAAAATAGATGAAGAGAAAATTGTATCTAGATGTTATATCATCTAAGGCTACATAAGGTGGCTATTTATAGTGGAAAAATAACCTAATGACTCCTATTAGACTTAGGATATAAGTCTAGGACGTTCTAGGGGCTGACTTGGTCTCCAAGTTGGATTAGATGTCATCCTAGAGTAGAATCCAAGTCAAAATAGGATCCTGGAATTTTCTGGAATCGTGCAGGAACTTCGACGTCAAATTCGGGCTTGAAGATGGCAGATCTGGGCTTTGCACTTTAAAGAAAAGTTGTAGATCTCGGAGTTAGCTTTCCAACGGCTACTCATGGGCTTAAAACGGACATCTGAGCAGAAAGTTATGGCATTTTTACCGAGACTGCGCTGAATCCTAGTCCAAATATGACTAGTTACGAGAAATTACGGGATTTGGATAATTCCTTGGACTTGTGTGGCTCCAATTGGGATTTTAACTCCAATTATGGTCTTATATGGGCTGAGTATTATCCCATATAAAATATCCAAAAATCCTTAACTTCCGGGCTTCTTCTGGGCTTGGCTTCAATCTTTGCAATTAAGCTCCAAATCTTCAATTCTTGCTTCTTGAAATATTTCTTCAATGATCTTCAATTCTTCAAATTATCTTCAATAAATCTTCAATCACGAACTTCGAATCTCCAAATCTTCACTCCAAATTGCTAAGCCCATATTTGAGTAAAAAGTCATCAATTTAGCTCCAAAAAGAGTGAAAAACAATAAGTTTCCACTTTTCTTGTCTTCAAGACCTAAAAACACAAATACTTGCAAAATAGGGTTAAATTCCACATAAAAATAGCAAAAAATATAGGAAAATGATCATAAAAATAGGGTCTATTTTGGCTCGATCATAATTTCCCCCGCACTAAACCTTTGCTAGTCCCTAGCAAACTAATGCATAAAAACTAAGAAAAACAAAAACTAAGACTAACTAGACTAATGCAAATAAAGATTCCACCTTCGTAGGTGTACTACGGCACTTAGCACGTGACGCAAGCCTTTAAACCAATGTATGTCTACACTGGAGGAGTTATAGTCTCCTGAGGGTTTACTTAACTAGGACGACACCCACAAACATGTTTAAAACTGACTCAACTCTGTTAGCATCAAAAACAAAACAAATGTTATACAAGTGTTAGGTTTAAATGGCTTTTATATTCTTTTTTTTCGAAAAAATTCAATTTTGAATGCATACATATATCAAGGATCAATTTAATCATGAAATCAGAATAGCAAAGAACAATAAGAGCACTCAATTCAAAAGATCAAGAAATAGCAAGCATCTTTATTCTTAAGTAACCATAATTAAAGTAGTTCTAATCACTCATCATTCATCACATCCTATAATTACTTCTTCCTATAAGCTTATGTCTTCATCTTTATCTCCATTACTCAAAGGATTGCATATCATGAATACAAATCAAGAGTTTCGCATGGGTTATAATGATTTTAAAAGGGTAATTAGATATTTAGAAAAGTGAGGTTACTAACCTCGAAGTGTTCATGATTAGGGGTTACTAACGCCTTTTATTTTATTTTGAGGCTACTAGCACTCTAGAGGGACAATATTTCTGCCGATCCATGCCTCTTATCCTCTTCCCAAGGGTTACTAACTCCTTTTCTTTAAAGAGAAGAGTGACAACAACGGATTGATTTTTATTTTCTTAAGGCAGAAGATATCTCTACTCCTCTTGCATGAAAACACTTCTTTTTATGAAAAGATTTTTTTAACTACCCTTTTATATAGATAGTCCCCCATACTTATTCTTGACATATCCATATCATACTTTCATAAGTGTAATTTCAATAAAAATTAAACACAAGTTCTAGAAATAGGCAATCATAGAAGTAATAAATAATAAGCTCATATCACAAAACTCTAATTATACCTAATTCTAAGAAAGAAGAGAACATGCTATAAATCAATCAATGAATCAAACATTCTGAAAAATTCTAAGTATTCTTCAATCATAGTCAATTTAATCACTTATTATATATAAAATTTTCAAAATTTTCGAAAAATTTCATGGATTTCTATACATGTAGACTCTCTCCCCCACACTTAAAAGACGCATTGTCCTCAATGTGTGAAATTAAGCATATGTGTGATAAGTGTGGTTTTGAAAAATAGATGAATGTGCTAATAAAAGACTTGACTCACAAAGATAGTGTGCACCCAATCAAGCAAATCAAGCAATTCAAAGCATCAATCATAGCATTCATAGCATATGAATCATAATAAAGATGTAAATCAAAGCATAGAGAACATAGAAAAGAAATTCAAGCAACTAATTCAAATCAAGGAATAGACAATCAATTAAAACAATAATCATTTAAAGCAATGCAAAGAAAAGAAAAAGATAGAGTTAAAGAAAGCTTCTCTATTTTGCGGCACAGGCTAGAGGTGGCCGGTCCCAACCAGGCCTGATGCTCGGATAGCCGGGCCATAGCCGGCCTAGCATGCTTGGGTTTGGCCGATCATGGCCGGCCTAGCTAGCTAGGTTAGCTCGATCATAATTTGGCTAGGTTGGCTTTTGGCTATCCCCTTTGGTGCGTTGGCCTCCATTCTTGCTCCTCTCCTTTGCGCTTTCCAATTTTGTTGAGGGCGACTCCATGAATAGCTAGGAATGAACATGCCATCTTTGTTGCCGTGAGAGGTTGATGCAATGGATGCTTTCGGCATTGATTAGCATTGTTCTCATCTTGCTTTTGGAAAGTGTCCTTGTGTTGGCAAATCTACTTGTCCTCCAGAAAGAATTGATCCGTGGGTATCCATTCTTCGTGTTTGATTTCTTCAAAGCATCCTTGTTCAAGAAACTTGTCGATTCCCAAGAAATCTTGATCTTCATGTTCCAAAAGTTGGTTATCAACAAAATCTTGCACACTTGTTTCGTTCAGCTCAGGGTGTCCATGTTGCTCATCGTCCGGTGGCTTGTCTTTGAGCTAGGCAAGTCTTTGAGGAGAAGGTGGAGGGATGTCCATCTTGATATCTTCTTGCGATGCTTCTGATTCTTTTGGCACAATCTTGGAAACCTCATTTAGTAGAGCAGGGACAGGGACTTTGCATGGCTCATCATTGTCTTCTTTGAAGAAAAGTTGAAAGGAGTCTTGCAAATCAAGTTCATACGGTTCCAAATCATTAATTGTTTCGCTTGGTGCTCCTTCAACTTCCTTCACGATTGGCTCTTGATGTCTTTGTGTAGTCTCGACCAAATCAACTGGCTTCCATTGTTCTTTGGGAACTTCTTGAATTGCAGGAATTAGAGGAATATTTACCTCCCTCTTTTGAAGTGAATCAGATTGGCTTTCTTGACTGCATGTCTTTCTTTGCGGCGCAAACCTTTGAGGAAACGGTGGTAGACATTGAATGGCCTCCATCTCTTTAAGCCATCCGGATCTTGACCGAGGTCGAGAAGCTTTTGGTGATGAAGTTGGTTGTTCCTTCTTGCCTTCGGCTGAAATCTCCTTATCTCCTTACACTTGCTCATTGGATATAATAGCATGTGGTGGCATCGTAGGGAAAACAGGTGCTGAGGGTGGTGTTGAAGGTGAGATTGGCACAAGTAGGGATTGAACATCAGGCAATTCCATCTTTTGAGCATACCACTGTTGAGTTTCTTTGATTGCATTGATTCCATATCCTTGTGTGTCTTCTCTCATATGTCTTTGAGGCACATATGAGGGAATTTGGGTAGAAGCTTGTGATTGAATATTCATGAAGTCGGCAAACATCTTTGCTAATGAGGATATGGTGCGATTAGTTTGATCTACATACTCCTTCAACTCCTTGCGGATTTTTGATATCTCTGACTCCTTTATTGTGTCGGCTTCATTGGTTGTGCTGAATTGGTGAATATTTTCAGTCATGGTGTTGAGCAGCTTCCTTGCTTCTTCGGGGGTTTTGAGTGTAAAACTCCCTTCACTAGCAGAATCAATGTATGTTCGATCTTTATAGAGGAGTCCATCATAAAAATTCTGAATCAATAGTGCTTCACTTAGGTTGTGGTAAGGGCAGCTTGCACAAATCTCGTTGTACCTTTCCCAGTATTGATGCCACTTCTCGTCATGTAGTTGTTGACAAGTAGTGATTTTCTTTCTGACAGTTGCACGCTTAGCTTCTGGAAAGTATTTGTTCAAAAATACTATCTCCATTCCCTTCCAAGAGTTGATGGATTTCGGTGGCAGACGTAGGAACCAGGTCTTTGCTTTTCCTTCCAATGTTAAAGGAAACGTTCTAAGCCTTGCTTCCTCTTCAGGCATCTCGGTGTGTGCAACACATTTGATGAAGAAACTTTGTAGGTGCTCATGAGGATTCTCGTGATATTCTCCTTGAAAAATTGGCAACATGCAGAGCACTTCAGAATTCAGTTTGTATGACTTATCCAAATCTGGATAATCAATACAGAGGGACGGCACTTCACAATTGAAATTCAACTCCCTTAACGTACGTGATTGCTCCATTCGATCTTTTCTAGTAAAAACAAAAACTCAAAGAAAAATTAGTAGTAAAAGTTCTTAAACAAAATTAAATTAAAA
>AWWV01007774.1:0-73908 GCA_001974805.1 Corchorus capsularis
TGAAAATATATAATTCAACTCCAAAAAAAATTGAAGTGCATTTCACGCTTTTAATATCATTTTTCCATTTTTTTTTCCAAATTAATTTCTAATTAAATCGAAACCAACTTCTGAAACTCATAGAAAAAAAATCCTTAAATCCAATGTGCTTGAAATTTGTTTAGATGAATATAGATATTTCAATGAGTCTTTGCACCGAAAATCATGCAAAACTGAGACGGGGCCCCAGAATGCATATTTAGCAAAAAACAGTGATGGTGTTAGTACACGATTTCGGCTAAAATTTTTCAAAAATTAACCAAAACAATTTTTCCTCAATTTTTGGCCACAATACTCTATTAAAATATATAATTCTTCGCTAAAAAAAATTGAAGTGCATTTCACACTTTCAATAACATTTTTCCATTTTTTTTCCAAATTAATTTCTAATTAAATCGAAACTAGTTTCTGAAACTCGTGGAAAAAAAATCCTTCAATCCAATGTCCTTGAAATTTGTTTTGATGAATATAGATACTTCAATGAGTCTTGGCACCGAAAATCATGCAAAACTGAGTCGGGGCCCCGGAACGCGTTTTTAGGAAAAAAACCGTGATGGTTAGTTCACGATTTCAGATAAATTTCGCAAAAAATGACCCGAAAATTTTTTTCTTCAATTTTTGGCCACAATACTCCATGAAAATATATAATTCAACTCAAAAAATTGAAGTGCATTTCACGCTTTTAATATCATTTTTCCATTTTTTTCCAAATTAATTTCTAATTAAATCGAAACCAACTTCTGAAACTCAATAGAAAAAAAAATCCTTAAATCCAATGTGCTTGAAATTTGTTTAGATGAATATAAATATTTCAATAAGTCTTGGTACCAAAAATAATGAAAAACTGAACTGGGGTGTGGAACGAATTTTTAGCTAAAAACCGTGATAGTTAGTACACGATTTCGGCTTAAATTTCGCATAAACTGACCCAGAAAAATTTTCCTCAATTTTTGGCCATAATACACTATTAAAATATAAAATTCAACGCCAACAAAATTGAAGTGCATTTCACGCTTTAAATATCATTTTCCATTTTTTCCAAATTAATATCTAATTAAATCAAAACCAGTTTTTGAAACTCGTAAATACAAATTCATAAATCCAATGTGCTTGAAATTTATTCAAATAAATATAGATATTTCAAAGAGTCTTGGCGCAGAAAATCATGAATATACTGAATATGCAACTATATGAGCCCTACTGAATATGCAACAATATGTCCCCTACTGAATATGCGACTATATGTCCCCTACTGAATATGCGACTATATGTCCCCTACTGAATATGCCACTATATGAGTCCTACTGAATATGAAACTATGTCTCCTACTGAATATGCAACTATATGAGCCCTACTGAATATGCAACTATATGTACCCTACTGAATATGCAACTATATGAGCTCATACTGAATATGCAACTATATGAGCCTTACTGAATATACAACTATATGAGCCCTACTGAATAGGCAACTAAATGTCTCCTACTGAATATGCGGAGCCCTACTGAAAATGCAGCTATATGAGCCCTACTGAATATGCAACTATATGTCCCCTACTGAATATGCAACTATATGCCCCCTACTGAATATGCAACTAAAAGAGCCCTAATGAATTTGCAACTAGATGAGCCCTAGCCCCTACTGAATATGCAACTATATGAGCCATACTGAATATGCAACTATATGAGCCCTACTGAATATGTATCTATATGACCCCTACTCAATATGCAACTATATGAGCCCAACTGAATATGCAACTCTATGAGCCCAACTGAATATGCAACTATATGTCCCCTACTGAATATGCAACTATATGAGCCCTACTGAATATGCAACTATATGTTCCCTATTGAATATGCAACTATATGAGCCCTACTGAATATGCTACTATATGAGCCCTACTGCATATGCAACTATATGTGCCCTACCGAATATGCAACTATATGACCCCTACTGAATATGCAACTAAATGTCCCCTACTGAATATGCAACTATATGAGCTCTACTGAATATGCAACTATATGAGCCCTACTGAATATGCAAATATATGTCTCCTACTGAATATGCAACTATATGAGCCCTACTGAATATGCAACTATATGTCCCCTATATGAGCCCTACTGGATAACTGCATGATCCTACTGAATGTGCAACTACATGACCCTACTGATTATGCAACTACATGATCCTACTAAATATGCAACTACATGACCCTACTGATTATGATTTACATGATGTTGATGGCCCTAGTGAGTATAAACAACATGATGCATATAGCCCTACTGAATATGAACTACGTGACGTGGTGTAGATGGCCCTACTGAATATGAACTACGTGATGCATATGACCCTACTGAATATGAGCTACGTGATGCATATTACCCTAGTGAATAACATGTGCAGTAGCCCAATAACCTTTCATAATTATCAGCCATCCCTAAAATCCTTCCTTTATCATAAGCGCTGTGGAGTGCCAGGCACCGGTCGTGAAGTCTCATTCTTTTAAGCAAAATCAACACTGTGATGCCAGCACCAAACACATCTGCCAAATTTAACCAAAATTAGTTCAATTCCAGCCTATGATACACCATAGATCTTCCTCCTTTTTTGAGTCATCTCATTCTTATTTTATCTTTCAACTGATTTCAATGATTTAGATTGACAAACAAATTAATTACTTAACGAAATTATCAATGAAATCGACAGGCATTTAAAAAAGGATATTAAATTGTAGGTATGAACATAAACAACAAAGAAGTTTTGACATTTTCATTTTCAAGCAAACCATGTAAAACGCAAATTTTTTAAGAGAAGTAAAAAATAAAATAAATAGAAGTCACCAAACTCACCAAAAATTGGAAAATGTTTCAGAGGTATTCAGAAAGCATATTATTTGAAATAGGGAAGGAAAGGAAAGAGATATATTGAAAAGTAATCTCATCTATTGATTGCCTTCAAGCTCACTATAACAAAAGTAATACAGACAACTTCTAGCAGACTTACCTTATCTACAGCAGGTTTGCCCTGGCCACCAAGATGATACCCAAAGCCTGCTCCTTAAGGGATGGGTGCATTTAGCCACAATATTCTCAAATGTGGCATGATGGTGGACCACCATTTCTCTGAAAGGGCAAATTGCAAGTTAATATAATACAAAATATACTCATTCAAAAATGAACTACGAATAATTACCCAAAAGTAACCTGCATGGTAATAAGCATGGTGGTGGAGCACCCTCTGGCATACCAAGAGCTTCTTCAATTCATGTAATAGAGAATTCGGTTTCATCTTCCTCAGTTTAACCTGTACTCCAAACATACCATGTTAATTTAAGACTAAGGGAAAATCCACTGAGAAATAGATTAGTCATTAGTTTCCCTAGAACTTAGTATATCCTCTTATCATCTGCAAAATTCCAATAAATTGCTATCTGTTATGTCCCTATAATCTTACACAATTCAACTCACAGCCTTAAGATTTTCAGGTTCATATCAATCAATTTGAGATCAATTGACACACATCCCAATGAAAAACAAGAGACAGCCTAATAATATTCATGAAGAAATAGCAGAAAAAGTACCCTAGATTCTTTCCCTTCATGATAGACATACACATAAGTTGAAAGCTTTGGCTTTGCCTGATATTTAAAGAATGCATCATAGAGAACCTACAAAACAGAAATCAAAGCATAATTAGCTAAATAACAAGACAATATATCACCATTTCAGATTGGAGTAACATGATTAAAAGCACCTTAGTGTGGAGTATCTTTCATTTCGAATTGAATTGAAACAAAATTCAAGTATCCAAGAAACTAAGAAACCTGATCAACAAGAAGCATTTAACTTGGTGTGTAAAAGCTGGCCATGTTCAAATGACCATACTTTCTTCTAAGAAAAATTTTTGCAAACCACTTCCACATATATTGAACACAGGAAAAGCAAAAGGCAAAGGACTACCACATGGAACTTCAGACAATGTTAAGATTTAAGATTCATTTTCACATTATAATACTAATATATTAATCGACTGGGATGTTTATATTACCTGAGCAAGGTGTTCCTCCCATCTGGCCTGCTTTCGCTCCCTGCTTGCCTTGTTTTTAGCATGCTTGGCCTCGAACTGATCAGAGAGTGTCTTCCCTCTTTCCTTCTCAGCTTCAGACTTATTGATGCTTTCCATTAAGACACGCTTGTTCTTGAACAATTACTCTTAACCTTCATGTACATGTCATGGTACACGCGCTTGTCAATCTTCTTTGATTCCCTGTACTTACGAAGCAGGCGCCCAAAATACATACATTCTCTTCATCCAGAGGATCTTAGTTGGCAACCTCGCCTCCCTGGTACCCTTCCTCTTACATGAAAATAATTAGATGACATCGTTATAGCCAGTTGACTTTGAGGAATAAGGGAACCCAATAATGCATCCAATCATTGCATATATACTACTGAATTGTTGATTTAGCATACCATAGCCAGAGTGTCAGCCCTTTCTCTTGGCCTCTATTCTGTGTGCATGAGAATGGGAGTTCATCTCGGTAGACTTCCTGATGATAGAACCATCCTTCACCAGTTTTGCTGATGTTCTCCCCTGCAAACAGTTATCAAAGTATTAGTAGACACATCAAAAGAATGAGCAAAAAAAAAAAAAAATTGATTTAAAGCTAAATAAAAAAAGTATGAAGCTACTTCAGAGTGTAGACATAGATGAATTCAATTTAAGAATCATTGGAACAAAAAATTGGACTAAGGCCAACCAAGGATTCGCACTAATAAATGGAAAAACGTAATCCAGAGCTCTTTAACTTATTTCACAGAATTGGTATCGATTACTTCGTTAATGTATTTACTAGCTAGGAGTAAGTAAAAATTTAGATCCCATATCTATCATTTCCTCCCCTATATTTTCGGAGAAATGAAACAAATCCCAAACAATCAAAGATAAACACTAACAACCTCCTATATTCCAAATGATTTAACAGATACAAATTTATATTTAAAAATGAACCTACTGGAGTTGGCCATGGATATTTCATTTAGTTAAGACACCATCTTCAGTTTCCCTTCTTCTTATCTCCCTCTCTGGGTGTGTCTCCATGAAAGGTGGACATAGCTAATGCATCTGAAAAAAGGCAGACTAATGACAATATCTGCACACATCTGTGGTTGCAGTAATCAAACCAATTCCAAATCTGCACATAGCTGCAGAAGTAATCAAATGAGTCTTTAAACACAAATAAATGAGACGCAATATCTATAAGATGAAATCTAATGAGACACATACCTCCTTAGCTCTAGTACAACCTTGAAGCAGAAAACAACTACGACCTTTTCAATTGCAGATCCTCTAAGATAATCAAGTTCCCAATTTCAGGTGGCAGAGGTTAAGAAAACAGGTTGCTTTCACTCCTGAACATTGCAGATCAGTTTATCAAAGAAGGTTAACAAAATGAAAGGTAATTAAATTTTCAAACATCTCAGCTCCACATCAACATCCTAAAATAAGATAACAAGGATAGCAATCTTGATTAAGACACATCAGGCACATGATAACCATATTGCTATCCTTGGCTATAAGGCTATAAGAATTAAAAACATAAAATTGTTAGAAGGGATGCAACGGCAAATTTCATGTGAAGTCAATTCATCCACTAACTTCAGATGATTAAGTTCAGAGGAGAAATGTAGCAAAAACATAAATAGTTCATACTCAAGTCTGTCCAAGGATCGTCTCTGACCGGGGGCAACAGAGAAATCGTTGCCACTGCATCTTACCAATTATGATCAATACATATTAGTCTAAAGGATTTTCTTGTTTCACTTTCATGTTGTAGCCTTTCTGATCTCATCAAGTTATGACCAAATATCTTACTAACCCAAAAAACATAGAAAAAGATAACACATTTCATTGAAGGGAAGTAAATATAAATGTAAGGTGAACCCTATAATTTAATATCTCATGGAGACAGACTCAAATTAGTCCTTAAAATAGATTTGCTAAACTCAAAAGAGAGTATAGGTCCAAGAGAATTTGCCTCTGCAGAGATTGCTGAAAAGGATATTGGATCTACATTCCTAACAACTGGAAGTGTCCCTGCAACATAAATATAGAATTGAATGAAAACATGATAATAGATAAAGATAGAGCACAAGGATGGATAGAATGTAACCAGCAAAACACAAAGGAGACAAATCATACATTCTATCATCATATCGGCTACCACATAGAGAAGGAGTCTCATTATAAGATTAGGTAGCTGTAATTTACTGATTTGAGGGCTGTGGGGAAGCTTAGAGTGATCCAGACAGTGAGAACATAAACAAGATCAAGGAAAGGTTTGGCTCCATCTTTCCCGAATGCTCCAAGATTTCATATGTTCGAAATGGTGCTTTACCCTGCATTAATTCAAACTGTGTAAGATCCCACGTTCCAAATCAAAACAAAGCTTAATGCACCTGAAGAAATGTAGGACTAACCAAGCACGGTGAGACAAGACTCATTAACAGCAGGCATCTGTGGTTTCAGTAATCATACCAAGTAAGATAACCAAACGAGTGTTCAAGGACAAATGACACAAGACAAAATATCTCTAAACCAAAATAAAAAAGAAACATACTTTCGCATAGCTCTAGTTAATGTCCTGAGGCAAGAAATGGCTCTGAGCTATTTCATTTGCAGTCTGCAGATAAACAATTTCCAAAGTTCAGGAACAGGTACAGAAAACAGGTTGCTTTCAGTGCTCCTGAATATTGCAGATCAATTTATAAGAGAAGGCTAAAAAAATGAATGCTAATTAAAATTTCACATTAAAGGGGAAAAAAGAGAATGACAAGATATGGAGTGAGAAGACAAAGATAGATAGATTACTTGATAGGGGAATCACTCTCATTTATCCTTAAGCTACCATATAATGGTAGTGCCATACTTCCAAGTCTCCAATAAGAAGTCAAACACATTCCTGGTGTGGAGTCATTGCTGGTCCGGATGCTATCGTGAACTGCATACCCTTACATTGCCCAGATTGTAGAACAAAAAGCAACCTGCATTGCAGACAATGCTGCCACTTCCTGATACAGATAATATTACAAGATTCAGCATCAATTAAATACAGAAAGAATGTCTATGATGTCAGTTTCCAGATCGTACAAAAAGCCAGAAAAGGGAAAGATAAGAAAAAAAAAATCTTTTTAATATGTTGCTCCTTTCTGGTTTCCTCTGGAATAGAAACAAACACAAAATTTCAAATTATAATAGAAATGAAACAATTACCTGCTTTTGCCTTCGCCTCTGTAATATACTGATGGCCCAAGCCATCATGTAGCATGGCAAGAGAAATCCAGCAGCTCGAAGCAAGAAAAGCTGCAAAAGACAACAGCTTAAGGAAAACGTCTCAATGGTATATTTACTGTAATTCTAAATTTTTAAGAACTAGGTTCAGAGAATGGAGATTTAGATAAAACTTACAGAGAAAATAGTAGACGCATCATCATCTCCATCAGAATCTCGAACAGTCAATGCATGCCGCAATAGCAGAAGTGCCATTTACTGACAACAATGGAAGAAACAAGAAAACCACAAATCAATCACTCAAAATCAAATCTTAATAACATGGGTCATGTAACTTTTTCTTTTAAATTGAAAAAGAGAAAGGAATTAAAAGAAAGCTATAGACATTAAAATTTTCATAATGAGATGCTTGTGGCTCAGGCAGAATCTGGGTGGTTTTTCCAACAAACAGCAAAGTTGGGAGCTGACGCTCCTAAAAGGATTGTATAAGTTGGTCCCTCCACCATTTATTCATAGATAGAGAGAAAAAGGAAGAAACCAAAAGAAAAGTTGTTGACATGAAACATTAACTAGATAACCACTGCCATTGTGGCCCAAGTGGAATTGCACCAGTGCTCTTGTGGCCCAACTTCCTTTGGATGAAGGGAAGTTGGGAGCAGAAAAACCAAAAATCATGTCGTAGTAGATCTCTCCAAATCTCCACCGTGTATGCAACAACTAAATATTATGCTCAACTAAAGGGAAGAAAAGATAAGAGCAAATTTACAAACTGCGAAATAAGAACATAGAGATCTTCAAGTTAAAAGCTAAAACATCTTAGCGAACTCTTTTCTCCAAATCAAATTTACCAAAATGTTTCCTTAGCACATGGCTAATGTGTTACCATGCAGAATCAATACTGGTCCAACTACATGAAATAAATGTACTCACCAAAGAAAGAACATGCAGAATTACATGCAAAACATGATAAGAACTTCTTTAATACAGCCAACAACTCATAACTAAAAGCTTACAATTAGAGCAGCTGAACAGCAAAAAGCAGCTCCACTGGCATTTGATGCAGCATATTCATCATACTCTGCTTCCAGAAATTGACATTCTGCCTCTGCAATAGCCAGGAGACAAGGATCGCGCAGATACAAAGAGGTGCCAGGGATTGGCCAGCCTTCACTACAAAACATATAGACAAGTCATTACAAGAAATTGTTCCTAACATCTCAAACAGACTAAGACTTATACCACAGACACAAAATTTCTAATTGACATCATTCTCTACAAATCAATCAGCATATTGACAATTTCATCAATAGAAAAAGTCCACCAATCACCAATCACATAAAACCTGTGACAAGTCAGAGCATCAAACTTACCCAATATCTAGCGCTTTCTTCTGCATGGGCAACGAGGTGGAGCAGTATAACTAGGTTGATAAGGCTGCACAGTAGTTAAAAGGCAGAATATATCAGCAAGCAGCCATGACAACCAAATGAAAATAGCCACTAAAATAAACCATGAAAAGAACAATAAGAGTAAACAGAGATAATAATGCCTAAACGGTGCTCTTATTGAACCACTCATGCAATGAATCTTGAGAAGTAAAACAACATTGAAAGGTAACCTACATGATAGGCCAGACAAGTGACACAAGGGCATTTCTCATCAATTTAAAACTAATAGTATTCCCGAATTCAGTTGATTTACCCTCTCCCACAATCATGTGAAACAACTTTACAACTTAAATCGAAATACACAAACTTTCAATTATTTTACTGAAAGAAAATAAAAGGCCTAAAACTGCTAGTTCAAAATCCTGTAACAACAACCTGAAAGGAAGACATCAAACTGCACATAGGCGGGCATGTTCCTCACAAAATAACAACTTTTATAAAGGATTGAGTAAAGAAGATACCTGATGACATATCTCACAACACCTTTCTGATTGCACCAATGTTGCACGCACTTCCTATGAGCATACTGCAAGTGAAAACATATAGAACTTAGCAAATGCCTTTCCAAAGAAAGCTCCTTTTATATAGCATTGAAGGCACCAAACAAGTAATGCTAATTGCTAGAATAAGCAGTATTTCATAAGGTTCAATAAAACAAAACTCCAGCCACAAAAGCTTTAAAAATTGAACTTTACATTTCTACAAAGAAACGAGCTTTCTCGCCAATACATAATTAAAACTAAAAAAAAAAATGAATAACCTTGAGGCTGCCACAGCAAGCACAAGGTGTCTCAAGATTCTGAATGGAATCTTCCTCCTGACAAATGGAGCACTCCACAGCCTGAATCAATGGCTCCTCATTCTCCTCGTAATCCTCTGATAGATGGATGGAGATCTACGTATTTTACTCTCTCTGATCTTTGAGCAAGTTTCCCCTGATCCAAATATCACAATCCATAACATTAATCGCACAATATTCAACAAAATTCATACCAAAGTAAAAGATTTAAATCCTCACAAAAAACTGACTTCAAATGACACCTTAATTTCGAGTGTGAGTGGCTGTCTAACACAAAAACAAAAACACACACAAATTAGCGCAAATCAAACAGCAGATCTTAAATCAAACTCATGCAAAAAAGTGTAAAAGAAACAGCATTTCAAAGTTGCTTTATTCATAGTCAAAGATTTTAAGAAACAATTAACGTGCCAGATCATAATTAGCAACAAATGAATGACACCAGGAAATCTCTCCCAAATCATTGATGATTACTCAAAACAAGTTGCTTAAGCCTACTTGATTTGATTGCTTGGTAAGGTAGAGCCCATACAGGCAAATAAGCCACACTTTTTATCTGGTGGAAATGCTGCATTTAATTATTTCATTCAAAAAAGAGACAATTTCCGGCAAACTGAACCTAGACACAAACTGTGGGACAAATCAGAGGATAAAGAATACAAGCGGTATCAGTTTTCACAAAGCCTACATTTCATTTATTAAATCAAAATCTTTTTAACAATATCAAACCACATGAATGGTAATACTAACAAATGCAACATTTTCCTTTCAGCAATGAAAAATGGTAAATAGGAAGCAGTTATATTCTCAACTAGGTACAATGAGAATGCTCCAAGACTTGAATGTAATCGTACTAAATTCAGAATTCAAGGTGATATTTCCCCCTTTCATGGCAACCAACAAAGCTTTTGCAGAAATATAATTCATGCAATTGCAAGGTCGACTCAACTGCAGACTAAAAGTAAAAGTCTAAATTATCAATTCTTTTAACTACACAATTTACACCAATATAAAATACACTGTATTAATAATCTAATCTAATGATTGCATTATTATACAATAAACTCAGCGATGGATTAAGGAAATTGAATTTCAAGAAGTTCGGGACTCAAGAACAAAGTCGAACAAAAAGCCAGAAAAACCTTAATACGTACCGGCGCCGATGTATTTGAAGGCCAAATCGGCAATACAAGGCCAAGCGCTACTATTGGTTCAGAAATTTCCATAGCATTTCTCTTCGCTGCTCGAATCAGTTGAAGATTTGGATTCAATTTAGTCACAATTGATCATTTTCGTTTATGAAGTGAAAGAAACTAACAAGAATGCTTTTTCTTTATCCAGAAATTTCTCAAAGAGAGAGAAAATTTGGGGTTAAATGTACCTTGAGCTTCGGCGATGGAAATAGCAGAGAGTCGGAAGCGATCTCTCAAGGGCTCGGAGAGTGAATCGTCCTCGTCGTGGTATTCTTCTTCTTCCTTCTCGAAATCGCTACTTTTTTTAATCAACTTCCGTTAAAAAAACTAGGGTTTCAAATCAATTTTCTGGTCTTCTCCACCAAAATTGATTAATATTTCGATGTGCCTTGCCTTCTTCTTCTTCTGATGGAGCAGGAGAAATGCGGGGGAATTTAAATTTTGACTTTTGAGGCACAGGATTTTTCTTCTTCTTCTATGGATTTTTCTTCTATGGAGTAATTGAATGCTCGTCGAAGGAGACGGACTCGGAGGGAGCATATTGGACTATAATCTTATTTTTCCATGGATGAAGAAAGGGTTTGGGCCTCGTTTGGGTATGGGTCTTTTACACTTCTTATTTGGTGGATTTTTTTTTTTTTTTTTTGCCTTTCCTTTTGAGATTACTAATGAGTAATTGATGGCTAAAATTAGGGGCATCAAACTATAAACCCAAGTAACTCAGAAATTTCAGAGGGGGTTCTTTCTATTTTTCCATTCAAATTCCAATTGATGGTTACATTTTCCAAGATACAAAGCAAACATAGATATTTTTACCAAAAAAAAAAAAGCAAACATAGATAAGATCAGACACAAGCAAAGCTCTCAATGAATTGATAAGCACTAAAATACCCTACAGCCCTAACTCTAGGAGCACAATCATGAATCATTATGAAACTACCATCCTTAAAATTATACGTTATGACCTTGTTGGGAACGTGCAGCACCAAAAATGGGTCATCATCGGTTTCTTCCTGAACGAGACCAAGCGTGGTATATATATAAGGGCATATGTGAGACATGTCCGAGTCCCGATCAACCATCTCAGGAAATGCTGCAGCAATCGGATTAAGATCAACTTTGTACTTGAGGAACCACCCAGAGTAGTCCCTCTCCATCTCATACACATCATACAGTAAAGTGTTGTCGGAATCAGAAACTTGCATAAGATACAAATGGCCTCCTGATTCTCCAAGAAGAAGCGAATGTCCAGGGAAAGTGGGCATTGGAATTTCTCTGAATTTTTCTTCCTCAACATCAAAGCATAGGGAGGTTTCCCGAATACTAAACCAGTGAATGGCACCATTCCAGAAAACACCATTATAAGCTGCTTCCGTAAAAGGAGTACTTCCTAAAAGCTTCCATGTGCAAGTTATTGATGAGTAAATCTCCATCTGGTAAGTATCTGGCAAACCAGAATCATAGATGCAAATTACTTTGTAATGAGGTGACTTTGAAGGATCAAAAGCTAATTTGACATCATATGTAAGCCTTGAATCCCAAGATGGATCATTACTGCCCTGCATTCCTGGAAGTACTCTGTATTGGTTTGTAGTAGGATTGTAAATGTAATAGGTTGCTTCCTGAGGATTACCACAATAGCTACGACACAGCATTAAACCATTACAAGATTGCAAAATAAGGATCCCTTTTGGATCGTTAACAAAAGTAAGGGTCCGGAAGGGAGCACGAGAGGGATTGGGACTAAGATTGATGAAGTAATAATCTAGATTAATTTGGTTTGAAAGACGGCAAGCAATGAGGCCTGAGATGGTTTTAGAATTGTGTTTGGGTTTAAACTTGGGATCAGTGATGATAGAAAGCCATTGTTTGGATACAGTCTTGAATTTGAGGAGGGATTTAAGAGGTAGGCAGACAAGGATTTGAGTTAAGATGTCATCATTGCTTGCTAAGTATTATCATAGCAGCTGATGATGAAAACATTATGGTTGAGATGTTTGGAGTTGTTCTAAATTGGACAAATATATATAATCTTAGATTCAACTTGTTTTGTTTCAGTTTTAAAATATTGTTTGTAGGAAGATTACAGAGCAAGTAAGTTGCAGATGCTTCCCAAGCACGCTTGAGACTTGCTTGACACTCTGGCCATGCGCTTCCATTTTCTCTAGTCAACGATCCATCAACCAGAACATTATTATAACGATTAGAAGCTAAAATTCATGGCTGTAATTTTGTTTCTTCCATGATTTCATCATTAAAATTGTTCATAGAAAATTTATTAAAGACTTGATTAGTCTTATCATCATTCCTTGGCAAAAAGCAACCAACAAGCATTGAAAAAAAAAATTATCTCGGACTTTGTTGAAGGTAAATGATTTTGGTCATTAGGGCCATTGATCAGAGTCAGGGATTAGGAGTTAAGGGAAATGAGTCATAATTTAGCCTCATTAGTTTAATTAATCAAAACATGATATAAGTGGAATATGCCTTCTTTTTATTATTTTTTTGGTGAAAATAAGTGGAGTATGCCTTTCACCAGGGTTTGGGTCTCTTTTTATTGGAATAATAAAGAAATTTGTCAATAGACTTAGACGAGGTAAAGAATCAATTATATCATATTTTTCCAATCAAATTCCTATTGGTGATTACATTTTCCAAGATGTGAGACCTTAAAAAAGGAGAAAAACTTGTAGAGAACAAGCATAGATAGAATCAGACACAAGCAAAGCTCTCAATGAATTGATGAGCATAATGATATACTAACGAACCCTCAAATCTATTACGAGAAGGAGCAAAATCATGAAGCATTCTGAAACTACCATCCTTGAAATTATACCTTATGGCCTTGTTGGGTATGTGCAGCACCAGAAATGAGTCATCATCAGTTTCTTCCTGAACAATCCCAAGAATGCTATATAAATACGGATATATGTCTGAGTCGCAAAACATCTCAGGAAATGCTGCTGCAATGGGATTAAAATCAACTTTGTACTTGAGAAACCACACAGAGTAGTCTCTCTCCATCTCATACAAATCATACACTAATGTGTCTGAATCATCTATAACTTCCATGAGATACAAATGGCCTCTTGATTCTTCAAAATGTCGAAACCGCGAATCTCCTCGATAAGTGGGCATTGGAATCTCTCTGAATTTTTCTTCCTCAACATCAAAGCATAGGGAGGTTCCCCATATATTAAACCAGTGAATTGCACCATTCCAATAAACACCATTAGAAAATTGCCCATTATCTGGTGCCCTAAAAGGACTTCCTGAAAGCTTCTTCCAGGGGCCGCCAGCTTTTGATGAGTAAATTTCCATCTGGTAATGATTTGGCAAATCAGAATCATAAATGCAAATCACTTTGTAATGAGGTGACTTTGAAGGATCAAAAGCTAATTTGACATCATATATAATCTTTAAATCCCAAGATGGGTCATTACTTCCCAGCGTTCCTGGAAGAACTGTATATTGCTTTGTAGTAGGATTGTAAATGTAACAGGTTGCCTCCTGAGGATTAGCACGATAGCTACGACACAGCATTAAGCCATTACAAGATTGCAAGATATGGATCCCTAATGGATCGTCAACAAAATCAAGGGACCGGAAGGGAGGACGAGAGGGACTGGGACTTGTAAGATTGATGAAGTCATACTCTGCATTTGATTGGGTTGATAGACAACAGGCAAAGAGGCCTGAGATGGTTTTAGAATTGTGTTTGGGGGTAAACTTGGGATCAGTGATGAGAGAAAGCCAGTGTTTGGATACGGCCTTGAATCGGAGGAGGGATTTAGGAGGTAGGCAAACAAGGATTTGAGTTAAGATGTCATCATTGCTTGCTATCATCATAGCAGCTGATGATGATGAAAATTGATCAGAATTTGAAGAGGCTGCCCTGCTTCGCCTTCTCCTGATAGGCATATTTGTTGAGATGTCTGGATTTTGTTTTAAAAATGTATGGTGTATGATTGTATATATAGATTAAGCTAATTTGGTTTGATTTCTATAGTGGTTGTAGGAAGATTGCAGAGTAAGACAGTTGCAGATGATTCCCGAGCACGCTTCTCTAGTCAACAATCCATCGAACATAACATCACTTTTAACAACTTGCACAGCTAAAATTTAAACTTTCCATATATATAGTATAATAAAACCTTGTCAAATCTCAAGGATCATATGTACAACAAGTCAAGAAATTTAAAATGAGATGAAGATTTTGATTGTTGGAACTTGGAAGCTTACAGAGAAAGTACTATAGTAATTAATAACCATTGACTTCAATTTCGACCTTATATGCTTGAGCCTTGACATTAAGTGTGGGAGTTCCAGTTGTCCAAAGTACAAACAAAAACTAATCCTTAATTTTTAAGAAGAAATGTTTAGCGGGCATCAAGCAGACCTATATATATTTATTATTAAATTAACCCTTCCAACTGTCAAGATTCTCCAGTTTTATTTAATCAGCATTCAGCAACCACATCAATTTCTACCTTATTTCATAATCCTAGCAAGTCAACGAACCTGGCGTACCGAGAAATCTTTGAACTATGTTTTGTTTGTCCCGTTAATACCAATAGGCATTTGTACTTAGGAAAATACTATATATTGTTAGAGAGGGCTGATTAAGGGAGGGAGCAGCCAATTCTTCCACTCAGAAAAATGCTTTCTAATAAGAATCTTCGGAAAGCAATAAGCTCTGAGGCCATTGCCATTTCCCAATAAGCAATAAGGACCCAATTCTTTAATCATCTGGTACTTCCTCTTGCATAAGTGGGAACTTCTTTTGAATTTGATCCAAATTAAATTAAATTTAAATAAAGGCTGACCAAATTGGTTATTGGTACCTTTATATATACTAGTTTTCGCTTCCACGTGCGTTGCACGTGATACTTTAAATTATATGAAGATTAAAATCTTAAGCATACTATTAATTTTGTCCTAAAAAATTATATTATTAGAGATGACGAAATTTCATCCGAGTGTGGGTATTCGACTCGACTGCCTGAAACCGAATCAGATCCAACTCGATTCGACCGAAAAATCCGCTCAATTCGAAACCGAAATGATTTGACCCCAAATCATTAATGACCCGAACTCGATCAACCCGAAATTATCTAAATCGAGATTAATTATATTTAAATGACCAGAATCCGAAAATACCTAAACCTGAAAATTAGAGGCTAAACCAGAGGCTCAAACCCAAAATTATTGGAATCATATGACCCAAAACTGAAAAACACCCAAACCAAAAATGACCTAAATCCAAATGACCCGACATTTGAGCGATCCAAACTCAACCCAACCTAAAACCAAAAATTAACCGAACCCGTATAACCCAAAATTTCCTTAACCCGAAACTGAACTCAAATCCAACCCGACCAACCCATTTATATATACATTGGGTTTTACCATCAAAGTAACAAAAGAAATTATTCCACACAAATAAAAATATTAACAATGTATAAAATAACAAATTTACACCCACAACAAAGTTGTATTTATCAAGAAAAAAATAATCATAAGTCAAATAAAATAATTACACGTTAGGAAAATAACAAATTTTAATCATAATACATTGAACTATCAGATAGAAAATGTCAATCATAATTACTTTTTAAATTAAAATGGTAAAAATAAAAAAAATTATATAAAATATTGAATTTAATTAAATGAAAATAGAATTTTTAGTAGAATAAAATTGTATATTAGAAAGAATTTTAATATATCCAATTTTTTTGGTAAAAATAAAGTAATTATAAAGATATTAGATTTAATTAAATGAAAATAGAGTTTTTAGTAGAATAAAATTGTATATTAGAAAAAATTTTAGTATATCCAAATTTTTTGGTAAAAATAAAGTAATTATAAAGATATTAGATTTAATTTAATTGAATAAAAATAGAGTTTCTAGTAGAATAAAACTATAATAGTTAAGTAAGGGCATTTAAGACAATATATTTAAAAAATAAGGTTACAATAGGCAATTCAAAAGTTTCTCGAAACTCGTACTTTTATATATAGTATAGATATAGATATAGATATACTTCAACCCATTCTTGTATTAGCACATAGACAGGCTAAGATTGAGCTAGACTTCAACCCATTCTTGTATTAGCACATAGACAGGCTAAGGTTGAGCTAGATAATGTGTGATGCGGGACTATTCCTCCCGACGTTTTGTAATCTCTAGTTTGTAATTAATAAAAGTGATTATTTGATAATAATAAAAAATAAACCCATTCTTATATTTGTATGCCAATCCCTTGTCAAAAAAATCACCAAAGTGGAATGAATAATAGCACATCACCTACTCTAGTAGAAACTCAATGTTTAGTGATGAGAGATTTTTTTTTTTTTTTGAAGAAAGTAATGAGAGATCATTTAACTTTTCGACACCATTCAATTTCATAGAGGAATTACACCATAATAATAATAATGTAAAATATGTTTCCTTCAGAAAAAAAAAAGTAATACTACTTTTAATTTATTTAATTTAATTCCTAATTACAGTAGTCAGTAGGAATCCTATCTCGATAGGGATTATAATCACATGAATAAATCCAAATTGGCATTGGAGTCGGTAATTCCAAAATCTATTTATTTACCTGGGGCATAAATGCCACTTTACACTCTTAAGTTTGTACGGACTGCCACTTTGCCCCCAACTTTTTTATTTCGACCAAAATGCACCCGGAAGTTTTATTTTGATGCCAAACTACACCCTCTGTTACGGAACAGCACGCACGTGACGTCACGTGCGTAATGGAGCCGTCACCGACGCATACGTGGCACGCCATGTAGGCAGAAAAGGCCAAGTGACATGGGACCCACACCCATTCGGATCCTTGGTCGAGACCCAACTATGACCCGAGGCGAAAATTTCCCACCCGAAAATCCACCGAAATGAAAAGAAAAAAAGAAATAAAATGAGAAATCTTTTTATTTTGCCTGCCATCTTCCTTTCCAGCCTTGTTTGAGCCTGGAATTCTTCTTCTCCCTTATTTTTTTCTTGTTGCTATTCCTCTTTTCCATCTTCTTTTTCACCATGGATGGAAGCAGATCCGACTTCCGAGCTTGTGAGTAGCTCTGCAGCTGAGTTCTTGGTCAAATACAAATCCTGGAAGGTATGTATTTTGTGGAAAAAATTAATTTATTGTTTTCATGATTTCTTTTCTTCTTTTTATTTTAGTTGAAATCTTGCCACTGAAATTGGGTTTTTTTTTTTTTAAGGATGATCAGTGTGATTTCTTTGATTGGTATGATGATCTGTGTGTAAAATTGAATCAAGGGAATTGCTAGTATGCATTTCGAGATAATGAGAGGAGGCTTCTTAAGGAGAAAATTGCTACAAACTGACAATGGGATGCAAGTTGCAGAAGGGTCTTCAATGCAAGAGAGCAATGTAGTTGATATAACAAGAAGCCTAACAAGAAGCAGAGATCTCTCCGAAGAAGATGACTTTGTTGATCAATTTATAAATCTCAAAGTTGAACTTGAAATCATGAAAAAAGACTATGAAAAATTGAAGATGAGTGCTGAAGCTAATAGAAAAGGAAAACAATGGTACAAAGTCTTGTTTCTAGGTTGCTTAAGCCGATTGGTGGTTTTATGGGCAATTAGACTGAACCATCTTAATCATGTGAGTGGTCTGATGCTATTACCTTAGTACAATGGACTTTGTAATAAAATCATAATATAAGAGTATTAAGAAGTAAAATCAGTCTTCATTTGATCTTATCATGAACAAAAGGGTACTACCAAATGTTTTTGATTTCCATCCATACACACCTAAGAAGCAGTAGCATGGATTTAAACCAATACATACCAATGTTTGTATGAACAAAATATACATGTCATAATATGTAAATAATACGTACTAAACTAAGACAAATACCTAAATAACAACATCATCAAAATACACATGTTTCACATAGACATGTAACCATCATATAAACTTAAGACAAAAGATTTAGCTCAATAACTTTACACAATAGTTTGAGCTACTAAACTAGAGATTTCATTTCTTCTTCTTAATGGATTCTTGTGTGCCCACTGGATCTTCCACTCTCTTTCTTTTACCCTTGGTTTGAGTGTTGGTGGTAAGTGAATGTGTTGCAGAAGTAGAACCGGCCCTTGTCATTGTAGAAGCAGCCATTGTCATTGTAGAAGCAGCCTTTGTTGCAGCTATTGTCTTACATGTGCTATAGCCAGACTGCATTGTCTTATAGTAGTGTATTAAAAGCACTAAATTATTTGGTCAACTTGTTGAATCAAATTAACATGTAAAAAAAATTCTAAACTTACCGCTAACCCCATGGCTTTGAAGGAGGGCTTCCTCTGTCTACATGGTCTGACAAAGGTATGGGCTTCATTTTGGCATTCCACAGGTTTTTTGCCCTTGTCATGTTTCGATCCCATAACTTTTTCTTACCTTTCTCCTGAGTTGTTGCTTCAGTCCGTGGTCTTGTCTGAAGATTTCTTCCCTCAGAAATGACTATACCAGCAGCCCTTCCTTGACCCTAAATCATGTATTGAAAATACCAGTACATAAAAACAGAAACTGTATATGGGAAATTGTGGAGAAAAAGAAATGCATGTGAACTAGATTGGTAGCATTAGTTAATAATGACATCTGATACTTACCTTTGTTGATGGAGGAGCTTTTGCTTTTGGTTTTAGGGGGCCTTTCCCTTTAGACCCACTTGGTCCAACATCATTTGGGGGAGGTGCAACTCCCAGTATTGGGTTTGGTTGTCTTGTCTCAATGTTGGCAGCATGAATGCCCTAGTAGCAATAAAACAAAACATTATATTCATTAAAAAACATAGATTATATACTTAATTAATGGAAAATAAATAAAGCACATAAATTTTGATTACTCACATTAGTTGAAGCCCTCAGTTGACAACTCCGAATGTTGTGACCTACACCACCACACAGCGTGCATGAGTTTTGGGTCCCCTTTTTACTCAGTTTCCCAATTGTGGGTGTTTTCTTGGGTTCATTCTTTCCTTTTCTCCTATTCATCTTAGGCCTTCCAGGTGGAGCCCTTGGTATGATAGGTGGAAGGAGAGCTGGTTTTCCAGTTTTCACCCATTCATGGGGACCATTTATGGGTTTCAACCCATAACTGTATGTCTTGATGTATGTATCCTTGTGATAACATGGATGGAGATACTCATCTGGATCCCCACCCGAACGCCAGATTGCACTGCAAGCATGAGCACATGGAATACCTGAGATTTGCCAATTCCTGCAGGTACAAGTCCTTGCCTTCAAATCAACAATGTAAGAGCATCTTCCCTTTTTAATCTCACATCCAAATTCACCAGCTGATACCATCCTCCAGTCAATACCTTCTTTCTTCTGTTTAGCAAATTTCTCTTTTACCAGTGGGCCATAGTCATCATGCCATGTATGGACCCACTCCCTTTTCTGCAAAATCCTTGTCATTGTCTGTACCCTAATTTCTTCCAACATAGTGATAATGGCCTTGGTCCTAGCATCCAAAATGACTGAGTTAAAAGCCTCACAACAATTATTATCAACCATGTCACACTTACACTCTTCACCATAGAATGCCCGAGTCCAGAGCTTAGGATTCTTCTGTTTAGCCTTCAACTCATCGGCACGGGTTTTGTCCATGAGCTTCAGTAGGTCAAATCTCTCTTCCCATTGCACTGGTGTGGAAGCTTTAACGATCTGCCAGTACATTGCCTCATATGTTTTGCCATGTAACCTTCCACTCCAATTGGAAAACACATGACGAGCACAATTCCTGTGCTCAGCTCTTGGTAGAACCTCTTTCATGGCACTTTCCAAACCCTGCATGATTATTAACAACCATATAAATAACAACCATAGAAAAAGAAAAGGTAAATTTAAAACATAAAATCATCTTAAAACACCTTACCTTGTGTTGATCACTCATAAATGTGTATCGTAAACCATCACACATATCAAAATCATCTTTTAGCAAGTTCAGAAACCATTCCCAAACTTCCCTATTTTCAGTCTCAGCAACTGCCCAACAGACTGGGTACATCTGATCATTGGCATCCTTGCCAACAGCAGTAATAACTTGACACTTGTATGGACCTTTTAGGAAGCACCCATCTATTCCTAAAATAGGTCTGCAGCCCTCTTTCCATCCCCTCTCCAATGCATCTAAACATATGTATAACCTTCTGAAGTGAATAGGTGAATATTGAGTTACTCTCTGAGTTGACAATTTCATGGTACTCCCTGGATTCTTCGTTAGCAGTTCATTGGCATAGTCCCACAACATGCTAAACTCCTGCTTATAATTACCAGCAACTTCATCTCTGACTTTTTTCTAACCCTCATGACCTTCCGTAAGTTAATATCCACATGCATTTGAGTGCTGACCTGAGCCTGAATCTGTTTCAGGCTCATCTTGGGATTGTCCCTAATCGTTTGATACATTTTCTCAGCAACCATACTGGCTTTGGCAGCCTTGTTGGTGAAATTTTCACAGCATGTATGATTATCAATGTAATCCTTAACTTGAAACCCCCCTGACCTCTTATCAAAACTAGTAAAAATAAACCATGGACAATTTTTTGAACCTTCACACTTTACTCTCACCCTAGTCTTGTCATTCTTAAGAAAATTCACCTCCCTTCTTTTTGCCAATGCATACTTCCTAATGGTAGCCCGAAACTCATAAACATCAGTAAAGAACATCCCAGTTTCAAACTCTGGCAGGTCTAATGAAGGGTCATATCTAGGGTATTCATCATCTTTTGTTTCTGGTTCCTGATAGTGATCACTCTCATAATTATCTTCAACCTGATGACTTGTCCCTTCACCTACATCCTTCTGTTGTTGCAGCCTGACATAATGCAGCAGATGATCATTTTCATTCTCACTTACACCTTCCACTGGAATGGAAATTCTGATTTGTGGGCCTTTGCCCTTTTTAAGTTTCCTATTCAATGCTCTTTGCAACTCCTCATCATTCTCCCCATCAGACAAGCCCCTGACTCTTACACTAAAACCATCCTTAAACACACCTTTATCACCATCTTCATCATCAGATTGCACCTCACTCTCATCCCCTTCAGCCTCCGCAAAATCATAGAAATCATTTTCAACTTCCTCTTCAGCTTCTGCAACTTCATCTTCTGCCCCTAAATTCACATCCCCTAAAGCATCATAAACTTCAGCTTCAACTTCAATTTCTACTCCAACTTGTGGGGCTTCATTTAAACCCTCACTACCTACTGCATTTATACCCGGTTCACCACCTACTGCATTTAAACCCTCACCACCTACTGCATTTAAACCATCATCTACTTGTTGAACTACTTCTGGATTTTCATCTAAATGGTCAACATATAAATCGATCTCCCCATATTTTTCCCACGCATTTATCATCCTAATTGTACTGCTATCATCCCATACTAGCCTCATAGACTCGTTAAAATCAGGATCATCAGGATCCCTAAAGTATACATACCCCATCTCCCTATACCTCAAAGTTCTGGTTATAATGGCTTCAAGCTCAATGTAGTTCATTGTGTCAGGGTTATCTCGAGCCTGTACAATTTCTCCACCAACATACCTTAAATCTGGATTTCGTACAAATCTACCACCATGGTAAATTCGCAAAATATATTCACGATCCATCTAAAAAAAAGTTCAAGTTCTTTCACACATCCAGCAGACAGTATATTAAAAGTTGAGTGCAAGTCTAAGTTTATTTGAAGACTGTCCATCATTCATTAGGTTGACTTTTCTTTTCTAAAATACTAATGTTGAAGGTATTAGTATTTGGAAATTAAAATAAATAAAAGGTTCAAAAATTTGATAGATTGTTTGTACCATTTAGGTCAGATTCCTGTGAAATACTATAAGAACATTATTCCTTTGAATTTACCATGCTAAGACTTTCACCAATCAATTACTAGTTTTCGGATCCCACAAAAAAACAGTTGAATAAATATTCATACAACTATATACAAGCACATGACAACAGAATTAAAATATTAGAGAAATTAAGGGGCCACCTAAAGCCATAAAGAACAACACAAAATAAGTCTTGCTTTTGCAAACAGACAAGATACAAAACAAAAAAATTTCAAACTCATCAACCATGTATGTCAGACAAAACAAGTCAGAGTACTTTTGCTACCCATTTCTTTTATCATTCAATGGTTTGAAATAAAATAACTTATTATTTTGGAAAACCCCCTTACCGAAACCCAAAACCATACTATCTCGAATCAAAGCCCTAATTTATCACTAAACCCAAATTAGTACAGTAAACCTTACTATTATAAAAACACTTAATTAAGCAAAGACTAAGCCATATTAAACCATAATCTCGAAACCCATGTAATGTATATAAAATTACCCACTCAAAACGAATCCCCAAATGATAGAATCACCGATAAAAGCCATCGAAGAATGGCTTACCTGGTGTGAAAAAGTCTAAAGTAGCCACAGATACCCTCTTCCTTCTATATCTTTTCAAAACGACAAATTTTCTCTTCAAATCACTTCTAAAGTTTAGTCTCTTTTCTCTGAAAATGTTTAACTTTTCACTTTTGCTTTTGTTCTCAAACTGACTATCTAAATCCTTTACTCATTTTGTCGACATAAAAATAACTTTGAAGCTTCCCGAGGAAGCTTTTCTATTTTCTAATTTTTTTTCCTTTGACTTTTAATTTGGGCGGGATAATTACCGCCGGAATATTCGGGTCGATTCGTCTGGCTGGGTAATTTTACGGGTCAGGTTAACCAATTCCGGGTTGGGTCCGATGACACGTGGCATGCGACGTGGCATTTTTATCCACGTGTACGACGTGACGGTGCCGTTACCTCAGACGTAACAGAGGGTGTAATTTGGCATCAAAATAAAACTTCCGGTGTATTTTGGTCGAAATAAAAAAATTGGAGGCAAAGTGGCAGTCCGTACAAACTTAAGGGTGCAAAATGGTATTTATGCCATTTACCTGGCCGCTTAACTATTCATAATCCTCGCAGGCCACAAAACCCTACAATACCTAGCGGACTTAAAAGTCTTCTTACTAGTAATAAACTAATAATTTTGTTTTCCAGGCTAGAAGGCAAAGGCAGTGAAAGAGTGAGAAGCCACCGCCATGATCTTCACTTACTATCCAGCAGATAGAGTCGAAGCGCTGAGACCATTGCCAATTGTGAAGATCTCCTTATTGAAATTCTTGTTCGCCTGCCTCTTAAATCTCTTGTCCGTTTCAAATCCGTATCCAAAGGTTGGAAATCTGTCATCTCCGATCCCAATTTCTGTCGCCGCCTTCTCCCAAACATATCAGGCCTTATCATTGAAAAGCTTTCTACACTTGATTACCCTGAATATCAACTTATTCCTCTTAGCCGCCACAACAAGTTAACTGATAATAAAGCTTCGCTCAATTTCAGTCTTCCTACAGGCTTCAGAATTCTGCAATCATGTCATGGATTACTATCATGTCGTAACGGTGACAGTAGTTATTACATATTATAATCCTACCACAAATCAAAGTGTTTCCCTTCCTACTAACCTAGATAAAGAAAAATCCGAACCTTATCTTAATTTAGCCTTTGATCCAACCAAGTCTCCTCACTACAAAGTTGTTTGCGTTCGGCGGGTTGCTGATCAAGGGTTGAAGTTTTCGGACGAATGTGACTCCAAATATGTGAAAAGACAGATTGAGATTTACTCATCCCAGACTCGCTCCTGGAGACTCTCTGGCAATGCTTTTACTGCCCATTTGAACACAACATTTAGGGAAGGGGTGTTTTGTAATGGAGCTATTCACTGGATTAATTACGGGGATCATTCAATCCTTTATTTTAACATAGACGATGAGAAACTTGGACAACTGCCACTGCCAGAACTGCCTCCAAATATTTCCAGCGGTCGCGGATTGAAGTATATGACATACTTGATGGAGTCTCGAGGCCATTTGCATCACATTGGAACATGTATTTTACCTCCCATTGAGTTGAAAGTGCACGAGATGGAGAGTGACTATTTGGGGTGGATTGTCAAGTATCATGTCGATCTTTTAGCCCACTAAAAGCCGCATTTCCAGAGACACAGCAGCGTTATTTGTCTCTTCTTTTTGTTGTTAGGGAAGCAAATGAGGAAGAGTCATACATGGTGTTGCACATTCCTGGTAAGGTTGTTCGGTTGAATCTCAAGGATGGCCATTTCAACAAGATTTGTGATCTTCAACCGGTTGTAAATGACGACGAAGAAGGCATCGCCTACTCTATTTATACTTCATTGAAATTTTCTCGGCCTTATCAGTTCATTCAGACTCTTTCTTCTGTTTGAGGTTTAGAATTTAGATACAATATGGTCATGATATTCTGCTGGATGTTTGCCAGCAGAACATTTCATTGGCCTGGCCTGATCAATTAGCATTTTAATTTTGTGTCCATTGTATTATCTCTCAAATAACTCTTTATGAAAATTTTGAAAGAATGAAGAATTCATATATTCCCCCAATTCTTTAATCATCATCAGGTTCCTCTTGCATAAGTGGGAACTTCTTTTCAATTTGATCCAAAATTTAAATAAAGGCTGACCAAATTGGTTATTGGAACCTTTATATATATACTTCAGAGCCAAAGTGATATATATGGAGAATAACCTCTCAAACCTGAAATTTCTTATTGATTTCTTATCAAATCAATTTTTCCTATAGAAGGTTATTTTGACTGTCCAAATTAAGTTTTCCTGTAATGACACCAGGGGCTAGCTGCTTAAGCATCGTTATCTACCTTTTTGCTTTGTCAAGGAGAAAATAATTAAGGCTGCTTATTGAAACAAAAAAATCCACTCAATCCCACCAATAATTCTAGATTTAACTTCCTAGATAAAGATCAAGGAGAAAAACTTGTAGAAAACAAACATAGAGAGAGTTGAGTCAGACAGAAGCAAAGCTCTCAATGAATTGGTAATCGCAAGCACTAAAGTAGTCTACATCCCCAACTCTAGGACCAAAATCATGAAGCATTGTGAAACTAGCATCCTTGAAATTATACCTTATGGCCTTGTCTGGTATGTACAGCACCAGAAATGAGTCATCATCAGACTCTTCCTGAACAATCCCAAGAATGCTATATAAATACAGATATATGTCTGAGTCACAAAACATCTCAGGAAATGCTGCTGCAATGGGATGAAAATCAACTTCGTACTTGAGAAACCACCCAGAGTAGTCTCTCTCCATCTCATACAAATCATACACTAATGTGTCTGAGTCAGGTATAACTTCCATTAGATAAAAATGGCCTCCTGATTCTCCATAATGTCTAAACCGCGAATCTCCACGAAAAGTGGGCATCGGAATTTCTCTGAATTTTTCTTCCTCAACATCAAAGCATACGGAGTCTTGTCGACGCCGATGACTCACCCAGTGAATGGCACCATTCCAGAAAACACCATTGCTGAGCACATTAATTGGTTTCACAAAAGGGCTTCCTGAACGCTTCCAGGAGTCGGTTTTTGATGAGTAAATCTCCATCTCCCAATGATCTGGCAAGTCAGAGTCGTAGATACAAATTACTTTGTAATGAGGTGACTTTGAAGGATCAAATGCTAATTTGACATCAAATGTAATCCTTGAATACCAAGATGGATCATTGCTGCCCTGCATTCCTGGAAGTACTCTGTATTGCTTGGTAGTAGGATTGTAAATGTAATAGGTTGCCTCTTGAGGATTCATATATGCATCTTGAAAGCTACGACACAGCATTAGGCCATCACAAGATTGCAAGATATGGATTCCTAATGGATGGTCAACAAAATTAAGGGATTGAAAGGGAGGACTGGAGGGATTGGGACTAAGATTGATGAAATCATATTCATCATTAGATTGAGATTGGCTTGATATGACGGTAAGCAAAGAGGCCTGAGATGGTTCTAGAATTGTGTTTGGGCTTAAACTTGGGGTCAGTGATGAGAGAAAGCCAGTGTTTGGATACGGCCTTGAATTTAAGGAGAGATTTTATAGGTAGGCAGACAAGGATCTGAGTTAAGATGTCATCATTGCTTGCTATTATTATAGCAGCTGATGATGAAAGTTGATCAGAATTTGAGGAGGATGCCCTGCTTCGCCTTCTCTTGATGATAGGCATTTTGGTTGAAATGTCTGAACTTTGTTCTGAAATGTAGAAAATATATATAGATTCAGCTTCTTTTATTTTAGTTGAATATTAATTTACAGCCGTTGACTTCAATGGCAACAAATACAATACAAAATTACTTATCTCCCCAAGAAAATACAATACAAAATTAAACCTTCTTATATAGCTCACAACCCATTCTTGTATGCCAATCTCTTGTCAAAAAAATCAACCAAAGTGGAATGAGTAAAATACCATAATAATAAATAATAATAATAATAATAATGTAAAATCTGTTTCCTTGAGGAAAAAAATAGTAATACTAGTTTTAATTTAATTCCTAATTACAGTAGGATTAGGAATCCTATCTCCATAGGATTAGAATCACATGAATAAATCCAAATTGACATTGGAGTCGGTAATTCCAAAATCTATATATATTTACCTGGCCGCTTAACTATTCAAAATCCTCCCAAGCTACAAAACCTTACAATACCTAAAATTCTTCTTACTAGTGACAATAATTTTCTTTTTCCAGGCTAAAAGACAAAGGCAGTAAAAGAGTGAGAAGCCGCCGCCATGACCTTCACTCACAATCCAGCACCAGCAGCAGATGAGAGTCAAAGCGCTGAGACCATTGCCAATAGTCATGATCTCCTAACTGAAATTCTAGTTCGCCTGCCTCTTGAATCTCTTGGCCGTTTCAAATCCGTATCCAAAGGTTGGAATTCCGTTATCTCCGATCCCAATTTCTGTCGCCGCATTGTCCCAAACAAAAACATATCAGGCCTTATCATCGGAAAACTTCCTAAAGATAACCCTGAATATCAACTTATTCCTCTTACAGGCTTAACTGATCATAAAGCTTCCCTCAATTTCAAACTTCCTACAGGCTTCAGAATTCTGCAATCATGTCATGGATTACTATTATGTCGTGATGATGATGACGGTACTTATTACATTTATAACCCTACCACAAAGCAAAGCGCTTTCCTTCTTCCTAACCTTGATAAAAGAAAATCCGAAACTCACCACCATAATTTAGCCTTTGATCCAACCAAGTCTCCTCACTACAAAGTTGTTTGCGTTCGGGACTCCATAAAGCAAATGAAAAAACAGATTGAGATTTACTCGTCCCAGACTCGCTCCTGGAGACGCTCTGGCAATGCTTTTACTGCCCCATATAGCAACACATCAATGTTTAGAGAAGGGGTGTTTTGTAATGGAGCTATTCACTGGATTAATTATTGGGATCATTACATCCTTTATTTTAACATGGAAGATGAGAAACTTGGACAAATGCCACTGCCAAAATTGCCTCCAAATGTTCCCAGCGGTCACGGGTCCGAGTATATGACATACATAATGGAGTGTCGAGGCCATTTGCATCACATTGGAACACGTTTACCTCCCACTGAGTTGAAAGTGCAGGAGATGGAGAGTGACCACTCGGGGTGGATTGTCAAGTATTATGTCGATCTTAGCCCACTAGCAGTTGCATTTCCAGAGACTCGGCAGCAATATTTGTCTCTTCTTTTTCTTGTTAGGGAACCAAATGAGGATGATTCATACATGGTGTTGCACATTCCTGGTAAGGTTATTCGGTTGAATCTCAAGGATGGCAATTTCAACGAGATTTGTGATCTTCAACCGGTTGCAAATGACCTAGAAGGCACCATCTTCTCTGTTTACACTTCATTGAAATATTTTACGCCTTATCAGTTCATGCATACTCTTTCTTCTGTTTGAGGTTTAGAATTTCGATACATGGTCATGATATTTTTCATTGGCCTGATCAATTAGCATTTTAGTTAATTTTATGTCCTTTGTATTATCTCAAATGACTCTTTTATGAAATTTGAAAGAATGAAGAATTCATATATTCATTCCCCAATTCTTTTGATCATCAGGTTCCTCCTCTTGCATAAGTGGGAACTTCTTTTGAATTTGATACAAAATTTAAATAAAGGCTGACCAAATTGGTTATTGGTACCTTTATATATGCATACTTCAAAGCCAAAGTTGATATGGAGAATTACCCCTCAAACCTGAAATTTCTTATTGGCTTCTTATCAAATCAATTTTTCCTATAGAAGGTTATTTTGACTGTCCAAATCAAGTTTTCCTGTAATGACGCCAGGGGCTGGCTGCTTAAGCATCGTTATCTACCTTTTTGCTTTGACAAGGAGAAAATAAGGCTGCTTATTGAAACAAAAAAATTCCACTCATCAGGGTGGATGAGGTAATTAATGTCCCACCAATAATTCTAGATTGAACTTTTAGTAACAACATTGTCAAAACTTGTAATAGTACAATTCCGCAACTTAGACTTGTTCAACTTTAAATTATTGTTGCGTGCCATCACAAGTGCATAGTTTATGTTATGTCCTATTGACCTCTTCTCAAAGTCGAGCATTTTCCCTGTAAATCACTTCCATTACCTAATATGGCGACAACCTTGAGATCCGTTCAATGTTATTTTCCTGTCTTCGGTTCCTTCATTGGTTATATATCTTTGTCTGCTATATTATTGTTTAATGATACCGTTAATTTACGAGTTTTCTATTGAATTTTATCAAACAGTTTTGTGCCAGAAACCATGGAAGCAAACAAGTTCAAATTGTCTTTCTTCTGTTTAGTTCTGTGCTTCATTCTCTTATTATTCTCTCTTCTCTCCACCACGGTAATTGCTGCTGCTGATGACACTGCCGCCATGGCTATGCTTATGGAGACAATCATACCAACTCCATCTAATTGGTCTAAAAATTCTTCTTATTGCCAATGGAAAGGTGTTATATGTGAAGCCAACAACCGCGTTTCCGCGATTTACCTAGGATCCATGTCTCTCAATGTCGTGCCACCCCAATTCCCCACTCTTCCTAAGTTGAAAATCCTCGATATCTCAGGGAACAACCTGTCTGGTTCTTTTCCTTCTTTAGCCAACCTCACTTCTTTGCAAAATGTCTTTTTAGAACACAATAACTTCAACAACATACCAAAAGGTTTCTTTACAGAGCTTGCTACTACATTACAACTTTTGACCCTCAGCAACAATCCATTTCCTTCCTGGACAATTCCCACTGAACTGACCCGGTTTTCGGGTCTAAAAGAGTTTTGGTGTGACAAGGCAAATCTTAGAGGTCAGATTCCTGAAATTTTCCATTCTTTCCCTTTGATAAAGTTGAGTCTCTCTCAAAATAATTTGTCTGGCCCCTTACCGGACTCTTTTGGTAACTCTACAATTCAGTACATGTGGCTCTATGACCAAATGTTATCTGGTCCTATTGATGTCTTATCAAAAATGACCAGCTTGATCGAAGCTCATATTTCTAGGAATCAATTTACAGGCCCCATTCCTGATTTTTCAAATTGCAAGTCCTTGCAAGAGATTCGGCTCGATAATAATTCACTCACTGGAGTTGTCCCTCCATCCCTGTCTTCACAATCTAGTTTGCGAAGTGTTAACTTAACAGCCAACAAATTACAGGGTCCTTTCCCTGTTTCATTAATAAATAATAGTCTGATTGCAGCCAATCTTGATGGTAATAACTTCTGCACAAATACTGGCAACTCTTGTGATCCACAGGTAACAACATTGCTAGAGATTGTAGCCGGTTTTCGATATCCACTGGAGCTATCTGATGCTTGGACTGGTAATGATGCGTGCAAAAATTGGCGATTTGTCAAGTGTGACTCCAAGAATAGAAGCATTATTAGCATTGATTTTCGGATGCAACATTTCGGAGGAACATTATCTCCAGCATTTGCCAATTTATCTGAATTGCAGTACTTATACCTCAATGGGAATAACTTGACAGGTCCTATCCCTCAAAGCTTGACAAAGTTACCTCATTTGCAGCTTCTTGATGTTTCCAATAATAATCTATCTGGGAAGATTCCAAGTTTCAATCCATCTGTTACATTGAATATCAGTGGAAACCCTTTGTTCCTTAAAGGCAAAAAAGGTTAAGTTTAAGAGCTCATTTGTTTTTTTAAGCTAATCAACAACACCAATTGCAATTAGTAAATTATACTATATCATCTTTTGAATTACAGGAATAAGGAGATCCATAACAGTAATTGTCATAATAGTAGCAATCTTGGGGACTATCACCATAATCACTTGTGCCTTTCTTCTCAGAAAGTATATTGTTAAATATGAAGGTAATAATTAATAGTCTGATAATCTTATAAATTGTTGTCTCTATCTAATTCTACCCACACTTTTATTCAGAAAAGAAGAAAAGAAATAAAGAATGGTTGAACAAAACAAGTTTTGAGCTACAGGAGTTTGAATTACTAAGTTTCAACACACTAGTTATGGCAACAAACAACTTTCAATCCACCAATAAGCTTGGACAGGGCGGTTTTGGTCCAGTATACAAGGTAATGGTTCCTCTATTTGGATCATTAATCTATTTGAATTTAACATCAATTTGCTAAACATTTTCTTCTTCTATCAGGGATTATTCCCAGGTGGACAAGAAATAGCTGTTAAAAGGCTTTCAAGAGTGTCAGAGCAAGGGCAAGAAGAATTTATAAATGAAGTGGAGCTGATGTCGAAACTCCGGCACCGGAACCTTGTCAAACTACTTGGCTGCTGTACCGAAGGGGAAGAAAAGATGTTGGTCTACGAATATTTGCCAAATAAGAGTCTAGATTATTTTATGTTTGGTAAGAAGAGCAAGTCACTATGCCTACTGTTTTTAGTCTTTTTTTTTGTTTTTAATTTAAAGAGTCTAGAAAGGTTATGTTCACACACTTCTTGCACTGAAAATTTCCCTTAGATCCACAAAAGCAACCGGTCCTTGATTGGAAAAAACGGTTCAACATTATACAAGGCATTGGACGAGGTCTTCTATACCTTCATAGAGATTCCGGGTTGCGAATCATACATAGAGATCTCAAAGCGAGTAATATTCTTCTAGATGAAGGTCTAAATCCAAAAATTTCCGACTTTGGAATGGCAAGAATGTTTAGGAGCAATGAAGATCAAGCCAACACTAAGAGGATCGTCGGAACATAGTAATTTGTCCAATTCTTATATTTTGATCTCAATTTTTGAGCTAAGATTTGACTCCATTAATGAGATTTATAGTGGTTACATGTCTCCAGAATATGCAATGAAAGGAAAATTCTCAGAGAAATCTGATGTGTTTAGCTTTGGGGTATTGCTCCTGGAGATTATTAGCGGAAGAAGAAACACAAGCTTTAATAACGACAGGCATGCTCTCAGCCTTTTAGATCATGTAAGTTTGACCGATTCTTTCTTCAATCAAGCCCCAATGTTTTATAATTTATTCAAGTAATTTGCAATTTATTATAGGCTTGGAGATTGTGGAATGAAGAGAAGATTTGGGATCTGGTTGATCCAGGGATAATTAGTGATCCAGGATTTCGGTTGGAAATTTTGAAATGCATACATATTGGATTGTTATGTGTGCAGAACTTCATGGAAGATAGACCAAACATGGCAACTGTAGTTTCGATGCTTAGTAGTGAGATCGAAAATCTTCCAAGTCCGAAGCCCATAGCATTCATTGACAGGAAACCAACAGAAAACCAGTGTTCTAACAATGTCAGTATAACAGTTATTGACGGTAGATAGTTTTTCGAAGTTGAGAATGTGAGATTTATAAGATTTTTTGTTAATCTATGCAATTGACAAAAAATACTAATCTGCTACTGTCCATGGGGTTCATATATAAATATAACACAAAAGTTTGTCATTAACAAGGAACATGTAATGAAAAGTGCTCACCAAGGGGCATTAGCTGCTTCTCGAAATTTCAAAGAAAGGCTGATCAGTTGTTCCAACCGAGCACTTAAAAAGCCAACCTTCATGCCCAACCCTTGGAAAGGTTTCAAAGTTGAATTCCATGTCTCTAAACTATGCACAGGGGTTGTAACCTCCGCTGCTCTAATTGCTTCAGCAATGTTGACGGTCTCAGAAATGATTCCACAAACTAACTTACAGTTAAGTCCTTTAACAAGATGATCATGAAGGTATGAATTCTGACTTCGACAAAGGTCGTAGTACTTCCTTTGATAGTATTCGGAAAGCTCCGAATTTATGATCAATCCATTCACAGCAATAATAAAATTCCGAAAGCTCCTCACTTCTGCAAAATCGACAACAGAATCACACAACTTGATCCCATCGATTACTTCAGATCGAAGCTCCTCGCTAGAGTGACTGCTAGAGTGTGTCGGGTCATCATTTTCTGGAAAAATGTCAAGTGGATGGGAAAATATCATTCTCAACCCTAGTAAGGAAGGATTCTGAAGAAAGTTTTCAATTGATAAAGGAAAAAAAGTATGCTACTGGGAACAGAGATGACTTACCAAGGTCCATTTCCTTTTGTTTAGGTGCTGTATCTTCAGAAATAATGGTTTCCTCCGCCTCATAATTTTCTCCAGACTTATCTGTAGTTTTTTCACAAATCTTGGCTCCCTCCCCTGCAAATATTGCGAAACCTTAACAAGATTAATAAAGTTACAAACAATTGACAAAGAAATTAACGATATTGCTACTAATTAAGGATAGAGATGACTTGCCATGGTCCATTTCTTGGATGGAAGCCTCTAATTTCAGAAGGCTGAAAGCAACATCAGCTTCCTCTGAGGCCTTTTTTCGTACAATGTACACCTATAATAGGAATGCAGGTAAACATCTAAAACAAACAGAAGAATCAAATAAAATGTCAATTATATAATGATCTAAAAAACTCAAGCAATTACCTTAAATTTGGTGGGTTTGACCAAATGAAAGACACAGACATCTCCCATCAGTAAATTGTGAGCAATGGAGAACCCTTTCCATCCACCGTTGAGACCAACCTTGTCCACCAAATAGTTTGTTTTATACTCTCCCCCTTCTTCATCTTCCAAAACAAGCATTTTGTTCTTCTCTGGCAAATGCTTGGAGCAAAATTCCTTGGCAAGACCCTGCCATTTGACAAGTTAGTCTCAATAGACAATAAACAAACTAAAGCAAAGCACACCTAGTCAAAATCATTGGCAAATGTCAGTATTACCAGCCAAAATCCTCCAGATACATGAGATGGAAGCATGCACTTTATAAAGGAAGGGAACTTAGATGACAAATTATCTTGAATTTCCTTTGCTCGTTCTATTACAGCATGCTTCACTTCATCATTTTCATACAAGTCATCAAGTGTAGCTCTCTTCACTTTTTTACTAAGATGAAATAATAGAGGCAATATCATCAGAAAACAATACATTAATGATCTG
The DNA here is from genome assembly GCA_001974805.1 of Corchorus capsularis. NCBI lineage: Eukaryota > Viridiplantae > Streptophyta > Magnoliopsida > Malvales > Malvaceae > Corchorus > Corchorus capsularis. The sequence continues at coordinate 34,146 of AWWV01007774.1, forward strand.
ACAATGTTCAAAGACTCTAGAAGATCATTATGAAATAAATTAACCTACCACTTGGCCTTCTCCTTTTCATGAGAAACTATCTGTCAAAAAGAGTATAAACTTACTTCATCAGTTTATTATACAGAATTCTGAGAAGTAGTTAAAAAAGAAAAATACAGAATTCTGAGAGTCTAAAGACTACCTTAAAAGTATAATATACTAAGAAAAACATCTAAAACATTCTAATTGGAAGTTGAAATGAGTTAATTTCACAAGATGAAGCAAATGGGTCCTTTAAACTTCCAACAGATTCACCAAAAAAGCAACATTTTATGAAATTGAAATCCCAACACATATATATATTCCCCTGTTTTGAAAAGCAGAAAACTGTCCAAGAAAAACTACATGCAGGTTGCAGATAGTGATGTTTCCCGTGTAACAGTGTAACATTGTCCATCTCAGTTAAAAAGTTGGTATTATTTTTGGTTTAAAACTAACACTGAGATTAACTTGTTTCTGAATAACTTCAGAAACAACAAAATTTAGTGAAAAAATAAGCAGAAAAAAAAAAGGAAATAAACTACAAAATGAACAGAACAGAGAGGGGAAAAAGAAAAAGAGAGGGTCAATAAAGATATAAAGGCTTACTTGATTGATAGTCATTTTGTCAAGAGCTGAAGGCTTTTTCCTAATCAAGTTGCGCTTTGCTGGTCTCCCTGGCTTAGCCTGAAACCACCATCAAAAAAAAAAAAACCATCACATTCAAAAATCCCAAAAATACATGTGAATGTAGAAACGAAGAGTAGTTTGGTAATAAGAGGAAAGAGAGACCTTAACAGAGCTCCTTTTCTGTTCTCGAGAAACAACCATGGCTGGCCAGTAAAGGGGTGAAGAAACAAATTTCTGGGTATTCTCCTACTTCTTGCAAGAGCAATAATTAGGTATGCAAAAGTTTGAAAACCTTATTACACTTCCTTATTGATACTATTTGGGAAGGAAATTTTGAGTTTAACAATCTTTCTGTAAGTATTTATACGAAAATAGAACTACTTATATAAACATGGGAAGACGAAAAGACCGTTGATTTGAAATTTGTCAATGCCTCAACTTTCGTTAATTCATTCCAAAAAAAAAAAAAATCTGTTTCCTAGTTAATTTCTGCCAAACTCGCTCACTCATATTTAAGCCCTTGATTGACCTTGAGCAATTTTCTTTCTTGGCCGGTTGACCTTTGAGTAATTTTTTTTTTTGGCCGGTTGACTTGACCTTGAGTGATTGAAGACAAATTTTTTGCATACTTTTTTTTTTGTTTTACAGTCAATCAGCTGCATTAACCAAAATCATTTTAATTATCCGAAACTAACCGTTAGTTTTTACACATAATATCCAAATTCACATGAAATATGGATATGTAAATATTTAAATATGCACAAGTGAGAAATAAACTTTTGTTTAATTATCATAAAATGAATATGTAAATGTAAATATTTAATTTCATTAAATTTTTTTACTAGCAATTGGATATATTTCATTTCATCTGCCCATATGCCCATAACTAAGTAGATGTCCTCCACTATCCAGTGCCACTATCTCAACATTCTCCTACTTTTGTTATGAGTGACTCAATCAAAATTAGTTTAAGAAATAGGGAAGAGTGAGTCAATAATGGGTGACTGGTAAGGCAATAATGGGTAAGTGAGATGGTAGTTATTAAGATGGTTAATGGGAAATTTGAATGTCTAATTTTCTTGTTTTATTTGAATTGGTAATGCCAAAAATTGAGTATTTTGAATGTATAATTTTCTTGTTTCATATTTGATTTAGTGATGCCAAGTGCCAACAACTAAGTTGGTCTATTATTATAGATAGATATAATAATATATATAATACTCCCTCAGTCCCTTTTTATAAGTTCTCTTCTAGAAGTTTTTTTTGTCCCAAAATATAAGTCCACTTTCTAAACCCAATGCATATTTATAAGTTGTTTCCAAAATTAGCCTTGAAAATAGTAGGGTAGTTAAGAAAATGAGTAGGAGGAGAGAGAGTGAGTGGGGGAAAGAGTATAGGGGTAAAAATAGAAGAACAATATAAAATTATATAAAATTTTAAGCTCTAACTAACTTTCTTAATCTTGATGATATAGTTAAAAGAAACTTATAAAATTGGACAGAGGGAGCATTAATCTAAAAACCAAATTTAATCCAAGATTACCAATTTAAGCGAATAATGGATAGTCAAGGCCTTAAATTACCAATTTGAATAGTTATTTCACTATCCAAAATTAAATGTTTTAAATCCGTCTATTAAATGATTTAGAATTTTAAATGAGTCAGATATCTACTTATCCCTACGTGTCAATGAATCAATTTATTCAATAGCTAACTACCAACCACACGAGTGTTAGACGAAAACTTCCTCACTTTTCAACACAATCTAATAATTTCTCATCTCTTTGAGATATGTGAAATTGCAGTTTGCCTCCTGAATAATCTACGTAGGGTTAAGATTTTGTTAAATGAAGAGCTAAACTATCATTTGGGAGGCTCAAATAAAGATTTGGTCCCCTAACTTGCACAACGAAGACAAAATGGCTCCCGAACTACAAAAGTACGTCGTCAATTTAATCATCTACTAATTAATTTGAAAATGTGGGACAAAATGGCCTTCATAATCATTTGAACAGACATTGACTTTTTTCTTTTCCTTAGTGAAATTTTCACAATTCCTTTTTAAGTAAGTTTTTAGCTTTGGGGTACTGACACTAGAGATTGTTAGTGGAAGAAAGACCCAAATTTTCTTTAGTTAAACTTAAAGTTTTCTAAGCATTCATTTCAATGGTTTTTTTTTTTTTTTTGGGAGGGAACATTTCAATGCCTTTTAGTACATGTAAGTCTTAAAGTTTTCCTCATATATAAATTTAATGTATTATTATTATTATTCTATTCATTATTGGAATTTCTTTCTTTCGACAATTGGCCTAATCACGTCATCCAAATTTCAGCTTTCAATGTTTTAAAACATGGCGTGATAAAGAACCGGTAGACCGTCACATCTTTAATGCTGTTGATAAACTTTTTATTGCAAGTGGGTTCAATTGAATATTCTTTTGCAATTGCTTGCAAATTAGTACTAATTTGGAGTGGCTTGTAAGAGTTGGAAAATTTTCGTCAGTTTCACATTGGTCTTCTTCTTGATTTGGCTTTTTTTCTCCTTAAAATATCTTTTGGTACATATTGAGCTAAAGAAAACGACCTGTATATCTCAGGGGAATTGGGAGGTTCCGAACTAGAGACCTCTCCTAATGAGTTACCTATCTACCCTTCCTGAATAGTTTTTTTTTTTTTCCCTTCTACTTCAATAGTCAGTCAAAATTTGTGTTTTCACCTGGGTGGAATATGAACAATTGAAATTTTGAAACATGGCGGCAGAAAGGTGGCTGGTCTCATGGCTGATAAGGTGGGTCAGTCCCACCTAATAATTTTTCAGAATTTTAGTAATTGTATGGAATTAATATAACTTAAGTTGTCACAATTTTATTGGTTAGATTAATGGATGACTTGGTGTGAGTGATCCATCTAATAATTTCTGGGGTGGATGAAATAATATCTCACCGATAAGGCTAAATAATATTATTCAAATAAGGGTCAATCCATGGCAAAAATGCTCAATTTAGGGTCTCTCGTAAATAAAAAAAAGAAACTCAAATTAGGCCCCAACATTGTAAAATCAGCTCAATTAAGGGCCTCCTGTCAGCGTTAGGCCCTAATAGGAGCCTTAGTTAAGCCTCTGAAATTGATGGCGGACCCTTAATTAAATTGATTTTACAACAACGTTGGGCCCAATTTGAGGTTTTTTGAATGATGTGCCCTAAATTGAGCATTTTTGCAAATATTGGGTCCTTAAATGAGCAATTAGCCACCAATAACAATGCTATATTTAATATTTTTTTCCTGCTACTAATGAACTAATGTGGATTTAAGTTTTTGAGTCTTATAAGTCGGCCAAGGAAACAAGTTGGTAGATATAATAAATAAAATTTAAAAAAAAAATCAGCAACATTGTCAAGTTCGTGGATAAAATGTTCTGAACTTAGACATGTTCAACTTTAAATTATTGTCGCCTCGCTTAGCAAGTGCATAGTTTATGTTATGTCCTATTATTCTCAAAGTCAACAAATCCAAATTAACCTTGGCAACAACCTTGAGTTTCGTTCAGTGCTATTTTACAGTCCTTAATCCCATCATCATTGGTTATAGATCCTTTCTGCAATATTCTTCAATGATACCGTCACTGTACGAGGTTTCTATTGAACTTCAACAAACAGCTTAGGTCCGGAAAACCATGGAAGGAAACAAGTTCAAACATTCTCTCCACTTTGTTCTGTTCTTCACTCTCCTATTATTTTCTCTTCTCTCCTCCACAATAATTGCTGCTGATGATGACTCTGCTGCCATGGCCATGCTCCTGGAGACAATCGTTACAACTCCTTCGAATTGGTCCAAAAATTCTTTTTACTGCCAATGGCAAGGTGTCATGTGCGATACAAATTCCAGTCGTGTTACTGCAATTTTTCTAAAATCCAACAATCTCACTTCCTTACCACCCAAATTCCCATCTCTCCCTAATCTCGACACCCTCGATCTTTCAGTCAATAGTTTATCTGGTTCACTTCCTTCCCTAGCCAACCTCACTTCTTTGAAGAATCTCTATTTAGAGCATAATAACTTCAACAATATACCACAATCCTTCTTCACAGATCTGGCTACTACATTACAACTTTTGACCCTCAGCGATAACCCTTTTCCTTCCTGGACAATTCCCACTCAACTCACCAGGTTCCCGAGTTTTCAAGTGTTTTTTTGTGACAAGGCAAATCTTACAGGACAAATTCCTGAGATTTTTCATTCTTTCCCTTTGGAAACGTTGAGTCTTGCTCAAAATAACTTGTTTGGTCCCTTACCGAACTCTTTTAGAAGCTCTACAATTCAGAAAATGTCACTTCATAGCCAGATGCTATCAGGTCCTATTGAAGTCTTGTCAACCATGAACTTGATCGGAGTTCAGATTTATGGGAATAATTTTACTGGCCCGATTCCGGATTTTTCAAATTCCAAGTCCTTGATAGAGCTTCGGCTCGATGATAATTCACTCACAGGAGTTGTTCCTTCAATATCCCTGGCTTCACTGTCTAGTTTGAGAACTGTCAACTTGACCGGCAACAAATTACAGGGTCCTTTCCCCATTTCATTACAAGAAAATAGTCTTATCACAGCTGATTTTGATTCGAATAACTTCTGCACAAATTCTGGAAACTCTTGCGATCCCCAGGTCACATCATTGCTAGAGATTGCAGCTGGTTTCGGATATCCACTAGAGCTATCTGATGCTTGGACTGGTAATGATGCCTGCAGAAATTGGAGATTTATCATTTGTGACTCAAAGAATAATAGAAGCATTATTGGCATTGACTTTCAGAAGAATAATTTCGGAGGAACAATATCTCCAGCATTTGCTAATTTGTCTGAATTGCAGTACATATACCTCAATGGCAATAACTTGACAGGTCCTATTCCGGATAGCTTGACAAAGTTAGCTCAATTGAAGCATCTTGACGTTTCCAATAATAATTTATCTGGGAACATCCAACAGTTTAATCCATCTGTTACATTGAATATTAGTGGAAACCCTCTACTCCTTACAGGCAAACATGGTAAGTCCAATTCAATAGCATATTCATTTTTGAATCTAACCCTTTACTCCTATAACACTGGATATCACGTTTTCAATTACAGGAACAAGGGGATCATTCATAAAAGTATTTGTCATAATTGCAGCAATCTTGGGGACAATCACCATTCTCACTTGTGCCTTTCTTTTAAGAAAGTATATTGCTAAATATAGAGGTATACCTTGAATATTTAGAGAGTTTTCACTTTAAATCAATTTTGATTAATATATGATTATAAATTGTTGTCTCTGTCTACCTGCACTTTTGTTGCAGCGAGGAAGAACAGAATTGGGGAAGGCCAGTTGAATAAAAGCAGTACGGCGGTGGAGGAGTTTGAATTACTAAGCTTCAAGAAACTAGTTATGGCAACAAACAACTTTCATCCCACTAATAAGCTTGGAGAGGGAGGTTTTGGTCCAGTATACAGGGTAATGTAATGGTTGCTTTATTTGAATATATTAATTCATCCTTTTGACTCCAAAGTGGGAATAATTTAACAAGTTTTGCTGCAATTAAATAATATAACTCTCCAGGGACAATTCGCAGATGGGCAAGAAATAGCTGTTAAAAGACTTTCAAGAGCATCACAGCAAGGGCTAGAAGAATTTATGAATGAAGTAGAGCTCATCTCAAAACTCCGGCACCGGAATCTTGTCAAACTACTTGGCTGCTGTACTGAATGGGAAGAAAAGATGCTAGTCTATGAATATTTGCCCAATATGAGTCTAGATTATTTTATGTTTGGTAAGACCAAGTCAATGCTTTTTGTTTTTTTACGATAATTCCAAAAATTTAATACATTATTTTACAATTCTCCTAGATCCACAGAGGCAAGCAGTGCTTGATTGGAGGAAACGATTCAACATTATAGAAGGCATTGGACGAGGTCTTCTATACCTTCATAGAGATTCAGGGCTGCGGATCATACATAGAGATCTTAAAGCAAGTAATATTCTTCTAGATGAAGATCTAAATCCAAAAATTTCTGACTTTGGAATGGCAAGGATGTTTAGAAGCAACCAAGATCAAGGCAAGACTAGGAGAATCGTTGGAACATAGTAATTATCACTATTCCTTTTGTCCAATTCTTACATTTTGATCTTAATTTCTAAGCTTAAGTAATAATAATAACTATATGTTAATGATGAAATGTGTAGTGGTTACATGTCTCCCGAATATGCAATGCAAGGTAAATTCTCAGAGAAATCCGATGTGTTTAGCTTTGGGGTATTGCTGCTGGAGATTATTAGCGGAAGAAAAAACACAAGCTTTAATAACGACATGCATGCTCTCAGCCTTTTGGATCATGTAAGTTCTAGTAATTCTTTGGTGCAAATGTCTTCTAATTTAACTTAATGCCTTTTTATGCCTCTTAATTAAACTTGCAATTTGAAGCCGTTTTAGTCCCTCTCAAACAATATTGCTGACGTGGCATTGCTAAGTCAGCACCTTGGTCTGACATGGCCTTGCCACGTGGCATTGCCACGGGCATTTTTAGCGCGACGTGGCATTGCCACGTCAGTAATACCGTTTGAGAGGGACTAACATGTTCTCATATTTCAAGTTTAGGCGGCAAAAAATCCCAAATTAAAGTTCAGAGGGCAAAAGGTCAATTTTAGTCCGTTTAGGGGAGAAAAGGGACTTTAGTCCTTATAATTTATTGCTTTATAAAACTTTATATTCTAATCATTTTTGCAACTTTCTTTTTTTTTAAGGCTTGGAGATTATGGAATGAAGATAATATTTGGGATTTGGTTGATCCAGGAATAAGTGATCCAGTCTTTCGGTTGGAAATTTTGAAATGCATACATATTGGATTATTATGTGTTCAGAACTTCATGGAAGAGAGACCAAACATGGCGACCGTAGTTTCTATGCTTAATAGTGAGATCGAAAATCTCCCAAGTCCGAAGCCCATTGCATTCGTTGATAGAACTGTGACCGAAAATCAGTGTTCTAACAATGTCAGTATAACAGTGGCTGAAGGCAGATAGTACTTTGTTTTAGGCATAAAATCTTGTAAATTTCCTAGTTGTGTATATATATGTAGACTCCATTGTAACGAAAATCAGGTATGGCTCTGCTTTTGGTTTCTGTAAGAGAAACATTTTCCAAAACAGGAAAACAGAGAGATGTCCTAAAGATCAAAACCCTAGTGAAAAGGGAAAAAGGCTTTAATTTTGAAAATAGTAGTAGTAATAGGTCATAATGAAATGAAAATTTTGAAAAATGATTTCTTTTAGAAAGGTCATATTAGATTCAATTAATTCAGAATGGTTACTTGAGTAGCTAAAAAATTAATTCAGAATGCAATTGTCTCTAATTCCAATTAGGAGAAAGAGTCTTGTCATGTATCCGACGTGCTCCTAACAATATCTGTGACAATTCAAAAAAAAAATTTTTATATGTTTTATAAAATCCTATTTTAATGGTATCTTAATTTTGGGGATTTACACTGTTAATTTTGAAAAGGTATAATGCCTTTAACCAAAAAAAAAAAAGAAAAGGTATAATGACGATTCCCCCCTAAACTTTTAAAAAATGGACATTTTCTTCCTCAAATTTTTTTTTTCTGGCCACATTCTTCCTGAACTTTTAAATTGGAATTTTCAGTCTTTAAACTATCAATATCAACATTTTTTTTGGCCACATCGGCAATATTTTACGGTCTTGGGAAACTGTCCCGATTTTGATAAGGTACATAGTAGACTACAAGCAGAAATCTCTTTATGCAAGCGGAATTCAATTGAATATTCTTTTGCAATTGCTTGCAAATTAACTAGTTTGGAGTGGCATTTTTCTGGGGGCACCAAGTTTGGAGTGGCTTTAAGAGTTGAAAAGATTTTCGTGAGTTTTACTTCTTTAAGACTTTCGTCAGTTTTACTTCTTTATTTTTGGGAAATTATTCCATATTAGTGGAGTTTAGCACGTGCGGGTCTAAAAGGGTGACATGTGTTCATAGGGACTAAATTGAAATATTTAAAATTTAATTAATTCAGAAAATGGAAACGTGTCAACTTATACCCACTTTTCGGGGCAAAAAAAAACCTCATACCCACTTGTGGTCCAAAATTTACACCGTCAATATATCAAATAATTATAGGTTGTGAGTTTCACATGGTTGATTATTAGAAATTAATTGAATATATGGAACCTACCTACCTATCTAAGGGAAATGGGTCTCGAACCCTATACCTCTCCTATATCTAACCGTCTTTATTACTTAGTTACCTATCTAACCATCTTCGTTAATTCGGGTTTTCCTTTATCAACTTTATTTTATTTGTTCGTCAAAAAAAAACTTTTATCTTATTTGTCTAATTTGATTGGATGACTTATAAATTTGGGTTTTGTTTTAAAAAAAAGAAAAATAAAAAAAGTCGGTCAAAATTTGGGTTTTTATTCGGGGTGGCTTATGAATTGAAATTTTGGAATAGGGGCGGCTACAACCTTAGAAATCACGGTTCAACTTTAAAATGTCAAGTTCGTAGATAAAATGTTTTGAACTTAGACAAGTTCAACTTTAAATTATTGTCGCTTCCCTTAGCAAGTTCATGGTTTCTGTTCATGTCCTATATATTGAGAATTCTCAAAGTCAACAAATCCAATTAAACTTGAGTTTCGTTCAGTGTTATTTTCCTGTCCTTGATCCCATCATTGGTAATAGCTCCTTTAGTCACTGTACGAGGTTTCTATTGAACTTTAACAAACAGTTTAGGTCCGGAAACCATGGAAGCAAACAAATTCAAACTGTCTCTAAAATTTGTTCTGTTCTTTATTCTCCTATTATTTTCTCTTCTCTCCAGCACGTTAATTGCTGATGATGACGACTCTGCTGCCATGGCCATGCTCCTGGAGACAATCGTCCCGACTCCTAATTGGTCCAAAAACTCTTCTTACTGCCAATGGCAAGGTGTCATATGCGATTCGAATTCCAATCGTGTTACTGGGATTTTTCTAAAATCCAACAATCTCACTTTCTTACCACCCAAATTCCCATCTCTCCCTAATCTCGACACCCTTGATCTTTCGGGCAATAGTTTGTCTGGTTCACTTCCTTCTCTAGCCAATCTCACTTCTTTGCGAGATCTCTTTTTAGAGCGTAATAACTTCAACAATATACCACAATCCTTCTTCACAGAGCTGGCTACTACATTACAACTTTTGACCCTCAGCGATAATCCTTTTCCTTCCTGGATAATTCCCACTGAACTCACCAGGTTCCCAAGTTTTAAAGTGTTTTTTTGTGACAAGGCAAATCTTACAGGACAAATCCCTGAGATTTTTCATTCTTTCCCTTTGGAAACGTTGAGTCTTGCTAAAAATAACTTGTTTGGCCCCTTACCGAACTCTTTTAGAAACTCTACAATTCAGAAAATATCGCTTCATAGCCAGATGCTATCCGGTCCTATTGAAGTCCTGTCAACCATGACCAACTTGATCGGAGTTCAGATTTATGGGAATAATTTTACTGGCCCTATTCCAGATTTTTCAAATTGCAAGTCCTTGCTTGAGCTTTGGTTAAATAATAATTCACTCACCGGAGTTGTTCCTTCATCCCTGGCTTCACTCTCTAGTTTGCGATTTGTCAACTTGACCGACAACAAATTACAGGGTCCTTTCCCCATTTCGTTACAAATCACAGCCGATTTTGATTCTAATAACTTCTGCACAAATTCTGGAAACTCTTGCGATCCTCAGGTTAAATCATTGCTAGAGATTGCAGCTGGTTTCGGATATCCCCTGGAGCTATCTGATGCTTGGACTGGTAATGATGCCTGCCGAAATTGGAGATTTGTTAAGTGTGACTCAAAGAATAGTATTATTAGCATCGATTTTCGGATGCAACATTTCGGAGGAACAATATCTCCAGCATTTGCCAATTTGTCTGAATTGCAGTACGTATACCTCAATGTCAATAACTTGACAGGTCCTATTCCGGATAGCTTGACAAAGTTAGCTCAATTGAAGCTCCTTGACGTTTCCAATAATAATTTATCTGGGAACATCCCACAGTTCAATCCATCTGTTACACTGAATATTAGTGGGAACCCTCTACTCCTTACAGGGAAACATGGTAAGTTCAATTCAATAGAATATTCATTTTTGAAGCTAACCCTTTACTCCTCACAGTGAATAATATCACGTTTTCAATTACAGGAAAAAGGAGATCACTCATAAAAGTAATTGTCATAATAGCAGCAATCTTGGGGACAATCACCATACTCGTGCCTTTCTTTTAAGAAAGTATGTTGCTAAATCATTTTTTTGTCCTCAAGGGGACAGCCGAGTGGTTAAGAGCTAGCTTGAGCCTCTCAGGTTCAAATCCTGGGCAGACGGGTGGGTTTTGGGATGGGAGAAGGCTGCCTCCCCTTGTGTACCCCTATCTTTTAATTTCTTGTTCACATGTAGCATAAAAAAAAAACCATCGACTTGAATATTCACAGAGTTTTAACTTTAAATCAATTTTGAATATGATATGACAATAATTTGTGTTGTAATGAACTGGAAAAATCACAATTTAGAAATGCAAATTACTTTGTAATGAGATGACTTTGAAGGATCAAAAGCTAATATGACATTGTATATAATCCTTGAATTCCAAGATGGATCATTATTTCGTAGTAGGATTTTAAATGTAATAGATTTCCTCTCCACGACAAGCACGATTGCTACCACACAACATTAGGCCATTACAAGATTGCAAGAACAGCCAGTGAAGATCCTGCAGTCATTGAAACAAGAGGTGATGTTGTTCGACTCTTAGCTGACTCTGGTCGGCATCTTATGTACCCAATACCCAATAAAATATATGGTATATATAGATATGTAGATTTATGTAAGTTTTAAAGTTTGCCTAATAAACATTTAATTGATTATTATTCTAATCATTATTGGAATTCTTTTTTCCACAGTTGGCCTTATCAGTCATCCAATTTTCAGCTTTTAACCTTCTAACACAATCCAAATTACCAATGTTTAAAAGACATATATAGTACGTTAAAGAAACGGTAGACCATCATTTTCAATGTTATAAATTTTTTTATGCAAGTGGAATTCAATTGAATATTCTTTTGCAAATTGCTTGCAAATTAACTAGTTTGGAGTGGCTCTTAGAGTTGAAAAGATTAATTTGGTCAGTTTCACTTTCTTTTTTCTTTTTGATGTCGTGAGTTTCACATTGTTGATTATTAGAGACTAATTGAATTATATGGAACTAGAGGAAGGAACGAACCTGCCTACCTATCTAAGGGAAATGGGTCTCGAACCCTATACCTCTTCTACTAAGTTACCTAACCATCTTTATTACTGAGTTACCTATCTAACCATCTTGGTTAATTCGGGTTTTCCCTTTTATCTTATTTGTTCGTCAAAAACAACTTTTATCCTATTTGTTTGTCTAATTTGATTGGATGACTTAAAATTTGGGTTTGTTTTTTTTTTTTTATAAAAAAATAGTCGGTCAAAATTTGGGTTTTCACTCGGGGTGGCTTAATGGTTCTGAATTGAAATTTTGAAATAGGGGCGGCAACCTTAGAAGTCCATCACAGCTTCATATCAGTTAAATTTTTGTTTTTTTTTTTACTAACATTCTTATATCCGATAATCATATTGGGTTTTTTATAGTTTAGAATCGAACCGCATCAGATAAAAAAAAAAGAAGGATAGAAGCTTTCCGAAAGTCTTTTTTATTCACAGAACTTGAATCTGAGACCTTTTTTAAATGACATTAACTACTTACCACTCAACCCAACCCAACATGTGTCCAATAATGTTGACCGCTTAAACCTTTTTATTTACCTTTGGCCTTTGCTTTGACAAATAGAGACTAAAGGTTACTTAATTATTAGATGATCACTGCCATTCATGGTCTCAAATAATAAAATTGTTACAATTAAATGGTATTTATCCGATGGAACCATGGTTGATGGAATGTGGGTGATCCATCAAATAATTTCTCAGGAGGTGGATGAGATAATATCCACCACTTAATTAATGCTATAATTAATATAGATTTAATTTCGCGTCTAATAAGTCGGCCAAGGAACAAGTTCGTAGATAAAATGTTTTCAACTTTAAATTATTATCGCCTCCCTTAGCAACTAGCAAGTGCAAAGTCAACAAATCCAAATTAAACTTGAGTTTGGTTCATTGTTATTTTCCTGTCCTTGATCCCATCATTGGTAATTGATCCTTTAGTCTGCAATATTCTTCAATGATACCGTCACTGTACGAGGTTTCTATTGAACTTCAACAAACAATTTAGGTCCGGAAACCATGGAAGCAAACAAGTTCAAACTGTCTCTAAAATTTGTTCTGTTCTTCATTCTCCTATTATTTTCTCTTCTCTCCACCACAATAATTGCTGCTGATGATGACTCTGCTGCCATGGCCATGCTCCTGGAGACAATCGTCCCGACCCCTTCGAATTGGTCCAAAAATTCTTCCTACTGCCAGTGGCAAGGTGTCGTATGCGATTCAAATTCCAGTCGTGTTACTATGATCTTTCTAAAATCAAGCAATCTCACTTTCATACCACCCAAATTCCCATCTCTCCCTAATCTCACTTTCCTTGATCTTTCAGTCAATAGTTTGTCTGGTTCACTTCCTTCTCTAGCCAACCTCACTTCTTTGAAGAATCTCTTTTTAGAGCGTAATAACTTCAACAATATACCACAGTCCTTCTTTACAGAGCTGGCTACTACATTACAATTTTTGACCCTCAGCGATAATCCTTTTCCTTCCTGGACAATCCCCACTCAACTCACCAGATTCCCCAACTTTCAAGCGTTCTTTTGTGACACGGCAAATCTTACAGGACAGATTCCTGACATTTTTCTTTCTTTCCCTTTGGAAACGTTGAGTCTTGCTAAAAATAATTTGTTTGGCCCCTTACCAAACTCTTTTAGAAACTCTACACTTCAGAAAATATCGCTTCATAGCCAGATGCTATCCGGTCCTATTGAAGTCCTGTCATCCATGAACTTGATCGGAGTTCAGATTTATGGGAATAATTTTACTGGCCCTATTCCAGATTTTTCAAATTGCAAGTTCTTGCTTGAGCTTTGGTTAAATGATAATTCACTCACTGGAGTTGTTCCTTCAATATCCCTAGCTTCACTCTCTAGTTTGAGAATTGTCAACTTGACCGACAACAAACTACAGGGTCCTTTCCCCATTTTATTACAAGAAAATAGTCTTGTTACAGCTGATTTTGATTCGAATAACTTCTGCTCAAATTCTGGAAACTCTTGCGATCCTCAGGTTACATCATTGCTAGAGATTGCAGCTGGTTTCGGATATCCTCTGGAGCTATCTGATGCTTGGACTGGTAATGATGCCTGCAGAAATTGGAGTTTTATCATGTGTGACTCAAAGAATAGCAGCATTATTGGCATTGATTTTCGGAAGCGAAATTTCGGAGGAACAATATCTCCAGCATTTGCCAATTTGTCTGAATTGCAGTACATATACCTCAATGGCAATAATTTGACAGGTCCTATTCCGGATAGCTTGACAAAGTTACCTCAATTGAAGCTTCTTGACGTTTCCAATAATAATTTATCCGGGAACATGCCACAGTTCAATCCATCTGTTACACTTAATATTAGTGGAAACCCTCTACTCTTTACCGGGAAACATGGTAAGTTCAATTCAATTAGCATATTCATTTTTGAACCTAATAATAACCCTTTACTTCTCACACTAAATAATAGTATTAGGTTTTGAAATACAGGAACAAGGGGATCATTCATAAAAGTAATTGTCATAATAGCAGCAATCTTGGGGATAATCACCATACTCACTTGCGCCTTTCTTTTAAGAAAGTATATTGCTAAATTTGGAGGTATACCATCAATTTGAATATTTAGAGAGAGTTTTAACTTTAAATCAATTTTGATTATATGACTATAAATTGTTGTTGACTGTCTACCTGCACTTTTGTTCCAGGGAGGAAGAACAGAATTGGGGAAGGCCGTTTGAACAAAAGCAGTACCGCGGTGGAGGACTTTGAATTACTAAGTTTCAAGAAACTAGTTCTGGCAACAAACAACTTTGATCCCACCAATAAGCTTGGAGAGGGAGGTTTTGGTCCAGTATACAGGGTAATATAATGATTGCTTTATTTGGATGTATTAATTCATCCTCTTGACTCCAAAATGGGAAGAATTTAACAATTTGTTATGGACATTGCAATTATTATGACTCTGAAAATCTCTCCAGGGACAATTCCCAGATGGGCAGGAAATAGCTGTTAAAAGACTTTCAAGAGCATCACAGCAAGGGCTAGAAGAATTTATGAATGAAGTAGAGTTGATCTCAAAACTCCGGCATCGGAACCTTGTCAAACTACTTGGCTGCTGTACGGAAGGGGAAGAAAAGATGCTAGTCTATGAATATTTGCCCAATATGAGTCTAGATTATTTGATGTTTGGTAAGACCAAGTCAATGCCTTTTTTTTTCTTTTCTTTTCTTCCTTGTGATGATAACAAAAATTTGGCTTAATGCCTTTTTTGCCCCCTAAATTTGTACGATTTGGACGTTTTGCCCTTTAAATTTCAATTTTGGACATTTTGTCCTCTGAACTTGCAATTTGGAGCCACCTCTCAAACGGTTGGTGTGATGGTACCATCATGCCGCTGACGTGGTAATGCCATGTCAACGGTTTGGTCCAACGTGGTAATGCCACGTTAGCAGTGTGATGGCACCATGGCGTGTACCGTTTGAGAGGGACTAACATGACTCCAAATTGTGAATTCATGGGGCAAAACTTCCAAATCGTACAAGTTCAAGGGGCACAAAAGGCATCAAGCCCCAAAAATTTAATACATTTGCTACCAGCAACATAGTCTAATGGTAAAGTGCTCTAGTGGTTAGGGTTCGATACCTAACAACTTCAAGAACTAGAAAAAAAAATTTAATACATTTTGCAATGAAAAATTTTCCTAGATCCACAAAGGCAAGCAGTAGTTGATTGGAGGAAACGGTTCAACATTATAGAAGGCATCGGACGAGGTCTTATATACCTTCATAGAGATTCAGGGTTGCGGATTATACATAGAGATCTTAAAGCAAGTAATATTCTTCTAGATGAAGATCTGAATCCAAAAATTTCTGACTTTGGAATGGCAAGGATGTTTAGAAGCAATGAAGATCAAGCCAGGACTAAGAGGATCGTTGGAACATAGTTAGTAATCACTATTCCTTAATTTGTCCAATTCTCATATATATTTTGATCTCAATTTCTAAGCTTAAGTAATAATAACTATATGTTAATGATGAAATGTGTAGTGGTTACATGTCTCCAGAATATGCAATGCAAGGTAAATTCTCAGAGAAATCCGATGTGTTTAGCTTTGGGGTATTGCTGCTGGAGATTGTTAGCGGAAGAAAAAACACAAGCTTTAATAACGACAGGCATGCTCTGAGCCTTTTAGATCATGTAAGTTGTAGTAATTCCTTGCTGCTAATTATTGTCTTATAATTTATTACTTTAACTTGTAGTCATTTGCAACTTTTTTTTTCCAGGCTTGGAGATTGTGGAATGAAGAGAAGATTTGGGATTTGGTTGATCCAGGAATTAGTGATGTTCCAGACTTTCGGTTGGAAATTTTGAAATGCATGCATATTGGATTGTTATGTGTGCAGAACTTTGTGAAAGAGAGACCAAACATGGCAACCGTAGTTTCGATGCTTAATAGTGAGATGGAAAATCTCCCAAGTCCGAAGCCCATAGCATTCGTTGACAGGAAAGTAAATGAAAATCAGTGTTCTAACAATGTCAGTATAACAGAGGCTCAAGGCAGATAGTACTTTGTTTTAGGCACAAAATCCTGTAAATTTCCTAGCTACAGTATAAAACAAATGAGGGCCTATATTATTAAATTAATAGTTGAAAGAATGAAGAATTCATATATGATACGTTCCCCAATTCTTAAATTAATCTTGCAACAGCAATGGAAGGTAGCAACAATAAAAAAGTCAACTATATTATTTGTTGCAAATGAGGGCCTCTTTTGGTTTAATTTCTAATAAAGGCTGACCAAATTGATTCCTATATATTTTTCAAAGCCAAAGTCGTATACTCATATAGAATCCAACACATCAAAACTATGAATTTTCAGCCCAACCATTTATTCAGGTTTCTCAAATATATGCTCTCTGGGGAATGGCTTCAAAAAATATCAATAACCAATCACCAATATGCTCCAAGCAATAGTGCTGAAGCCATTGCCAACAACCAAGATCTCCTAGCTGAAATCCTTGTTCGGTTGCCTGTAAAATCTCTTGTCAGGTTCAAATCCGTATCTAAAGGTTGGTATTCTTTCATTTCTGATCCTAGGTTGTCCTGCCGCCTTCTACCTGACACAGTTTCTGGCCTTTTCTTGTCTAAAACTTCCCGGAGTAAACTTGAATATGAATTTGTTCCTCTTACTCATCATAAACCACCCTTTAAGTCCCTCACTTTCGATGATAATCCTTCGGGATTGAGAATTCTGCAATCATGCAATGGATTACTCTGCTGTAGCTCTGATTATGCTTATAGTAACAAACAGGAGTATTACATTTACAACCCTACAACCAAACAATATTTCAAACTCCCTCAACTTGTTAATGAAGATACCATAAAAATATATGGTGTTGGCTTGGCGTTTGATCCTTCAAAGTCATCTCACTATAAAGTTGTCTTTGTTCGTCAACCTGATATTTCGGATCATGATAAGAATTGTTATCAGATTGAGGTATATTCATCTCAGACTCGTTCATGGCTTCTATCTGGAAATCATTTCGTTGCACCAAATGGGACAGACTTCAAAGCAGGGGTGTTTTGTAATGGCGCTATTCACTGGCCTTTTCGGCTATATTTCAATGTGGATGAGGAAAAACTTGGAGAAATTGCCACCATGCCTCCAATTCCTGAAGGGTGGCAGGAGAGGACTCTTCCAATATACTTTGGGGCGTCCCGAAACCATTTGCTACTCATTGAAATTTATGGCCCTCTCACAACAAAGTTTAATATATACGAGTTGAAGAGTGACTACTCAAGTTGGTTTGTGAAGTATCATGTTGATCTTGAAGCAATATCAGCTGCATTTCCAGGGATGATGATCAGAAATCCATCAGGTTATGTGTTTTCTATTCTTTCTGTTGTTAGGGAAGCAGATGATGAAGAGTCATACCTGATTTTGCATATTCCAGGTATGGCTATTCATTACAACCTCAAGTTTGGGATTTTCAGGAAAATTTGTGATTTTGCTTCCAATGACAACTACCCTATTCATAATTATCCAAGATATTACTGGGATGATGCTTCTCCTTTCATTCCAACTCTCTCCCCTGTTTGAGAGTCAACCTTTCATTCCATTAGTAATAAGTACTGCATGGATTTAAGGAATTTCAATATTGTTTCACCATAGGTGTTCTCTTGTATAATACAAATGTCATGTAATCTTTAACCAAACAATGTTTCGTTGCTTTAAAACTTAGTGTTTAAAACTTAGCATGCCTTGTTATGGGTGTTTGTCTTTTATTTTTGGAAATTTTAATGACTGATCTTTGCACATTAGTATATTTTAGCAAAAAATGAAATGATAGATAAACTTATAGAAAACAAACTTACAGCATTATAATTATATTTCAGACACAAGCAAAGCTCTCAATGAATTGATAAGTATCACCATACTCTAAATTCCCAATCTTTCTTTCGGTCAAAGAAAAAATCCTCCCATTAATCTTTCTCCTAACTCCACTCTCAACTTGAGTATAAAGAGGAGCAAAATCATGAAACGTTCTGAAACTACCATCCTTGAAATTATACCTTATGGCCTTCTTGTTGGGTATGTGCAGCACCAAAAATGAGTCGTCATCAGTTTCTTCCTGAACAATCCCAAGTATTCTATATGAATAACAAGGATATATGTCGTCAGACCGGTAGAGCATCTCAGGAAATGCTGCTGCAATGGGATGGAGATCAACTTTGTACTTGAGGAACCACCCAGAGTAGTCTCTCTCCATCTCATACACATCAAGCAGTAAAGTGTCTGAATCATCTATACCTTCCATAAGATACAAATGGCCTCCTGATTCTTCAAAGTGTCTAAACCGATCTCCTTGGAAAGTGGGCTTCGGAATTTCTCTAAATTTTTCTTCCTCAACATCAAAGCATAGGGAGGAGGTTCCCCAAATATTGAACCAGTGAATGGCACCATTCCAGTAAACACCATTATTAGTACAGAATCGCGCATTAAAAGGACTTCCTGAATTAAGCTTCTTCCAGGGGCCGCCAGATTTTGATGAGTAAATCTCCATCTGGTAATGATTTGGCAAATTAGAATCATAAATGCAAATTACTTTGTAATGAGGTGAGTTTGAAGGATCAAAAGCTAATTTGACATCATATATAATCCTTAAATCCCAAGACGGATCATTACTGCCCTGCATTCCTGGAAGAACGGTATATTGCTTTGTAGTAGGGTTGTAAATGTAATAGGTTGCCTTTTGAGGATTAGCACGAATGCTACGACACAGCATTAGGCCATTACAAGATTGCAAGATACGGATCCCATTTGGATCGTCAACAAAATTAAGGGACCGAAAGGGAGGACGAGAGGGCAAATTGGGACTAAGATTGATCAAGTCATATTCTGCATTAAATAGGCCTGAATATCGACATTGGACAAATAGGCCTGAAATGGTTTTGGAATTGTGTTTGGGTGTAAACCTGGGGTCAGTGATGAGAGAAAGCCAGTGTTTGGATACGGTCTTGAATTTGAGGAGGGATTTAAGAGGTAGGCAAACAAGGATTAGAGTTAAGATGTCATCATTGCTTGCTATTATCATAGCAGCTGATGATGATGAAAGTTGATCAGAATTTGAAGCGGATGCTGCCCTGCTTCGCCTTCTCTTGTGGGAAAACATTTTTAATTGACTTGTTTGGACTTTGTTCTAAAATGCAGAAATATATAGAGTGAGAGAGAGATTCAACTTCTTCTGTTTCAGTTGTATATATTCTTCCTAGGAAAGATTGAAGAGTAAGACAGGTAATGATTCCCAAACACGCTTAATACTTGACACTCTGGATTTCATCATTTAAACTCTCCATATTAAATTAAGAAATTACTTGGCTAGTCTCTTGCCAAACAAACTGCTGAAATTTTCAAGATTCCACTTAGCCAATAACATAATTAGGAATTTTATAATGAGAAGATATATGACTGTTTCAACTTGGAAGCTTACAGAGTACAATAACTTATAATCGTTGACTTCAGTCCCAACATATAACAGAATTAAACCTTTAAAATTTCTTGAAATTGAGAAGTAAGTTGCTCTTTTGATTAGAAGAAAAATTTTCTCTTGAACATTCAAGATTCTCTAAATTATTTTTCTAATGATTAGGAGCTGGCAACCAATTATTGCCATTGTTCTTTATTCACAACATTTCTAACAGCCAATGATATACCTAGCCTAGAGAAAAATCTTCAAAAAATGAAAGCAAAAAGGTTTATAGAGGAGAGATTAGCTTATCAAAATTTTGTACGTTTACATATATATGTCCATGTATAGAATAGGCTGATATAGAAAGCAAATCAATCCTTTTCACTTCCAAAAAAAGTTCAGACTTGCTCTAAAATGCTCCCCATGAGGCCCCTCCGTATTAGGATAGTCTCTAGATCAAACAGATATCCTCAAAATCCCAATGCTGAAGCCATTGCCAATAACATTGATCTCCTAACAGAAATTCTTGCTCGCCTACCTGTTAAATCTCTTCTCAGATTCAAATCTGTATCCAGAGGCTGGTATTCTCTCATTTCTAATCCAGACTTCTCTCGCCGCATTTTCCCTAACTTGCTCTGTGGTCTTATCGTGCTCAAAAATTTTCCACATCGCAAATCTGAATACATTCCTCTTAACCACAAGTCAGTTACTACTTACACTCCCTCCCTCACTTTGATTGACCATCCTAGGGGGTTTAGCATTCAACAATCATGCCATGGATTATTGCTATGTTGTTTCAGAACCCTTTATTCCCCTTGTTCTAAACTTGTCTATTGCATCTACAATCCTACCACTAGGCAATTGGTTAGGCTTCCTCCACACGCTAACCAAAATACCTCTAGAATTTCATGTCTTAGTTTTGCTTTTGATCCAACCAAGTCACCACACTACAAAGTTGTCTGTGTTCGAGATCCTGATCATACCGGGTCTTACTCTTTGGAGGATATGTATCAAGATGCCTATTCTGTCAGGCAGATTGAGATATACTCGTCTCAGACTCGATCCTGGAGACTCTCTGGAGACCCTTTTGTTGCACACGTCATGACTTCTTTTGCTTGTGGGGTGTTTTGTAATGGTGCCATTCATTGGCTCAATGCATGCAATTGGGGAGATTCATTATATTTTGATGTAGAGCAGGAAAAACTTGGAAAAATGCCGAAACCTCCTATTCGTGAGGGTTGGATATTAGATCGGGACAGATTGCACCTAGGGTACTTTGGAGAGTGTGGGGATTATTTGCATCTCATCATAATATATGGACCTGACTTTAAAGAGTTTAATATATATGAGATGGAAAAGGACTACTCTGGGTGGTTTGTGAAGTATCGTGTTGATCTTGATGCAATAACAGCTGCATTTCCAGAGATGGTGGATTTGGATCGTTATATGTTCGATTTCGATATACTTTGTGTTGTTAGGGAAGCAAATGATGAAGATTCATACATGGTGTTGCGAGTTTCTGATAAGGCTATTCGGTACAATCTCAAGGATGGCAGTCTCAACAACATGTGTGATTTAACTACATATGATCAGGATTATGAAGGCATTCCTTTCGCATCTCATGTTGCTGTCCAGTTCATTCCAACTCTCTTCCATCTCACAAATATAAGAGGATGTAGTTTAAATACTTGAATTGTACTTGTGTAACTGTTCTGCCCGGCCCTCTGGCTCATAGTCTATGAATCGATTCCCTCCATGTGCTAATTGTGCAATCATGCAATGGATTGTTTTGCTGTAGCTGTATTTATGCTTATAGTAACAAGCATGATTTTTACATTTACAATCCTACAGCCAAACAATACCTTAAACTTCCTCAACTTCCTACTGAAAAAACCATAAAAATATATGGTGTTGGCATGGCATTTGATCACACCAAGTCACCTCACTATAAAGTTATCTTCCTTCGTGAAGCTGATATTGTACAAGCAGATTTTGCAGATGATCATCATCAGGAGAGTTGAATGATGAAAGAAGTTATATTTTAACCTCAAGTATATGGGATTTTCCGCAAGATTTGTGATTTTGCTCCTAATAAAGAAGATGATGATCCTTTCGTTCCTTTTCTGATACATGCTTATTTGGATGCTTCTCAGTTTATTCCAACTCTCTCTTCTGTCTGCTTGTGTAGTATAATCTGACAAGACTTTTATGTTTGTCCCTTTCATTGCAGATGTTGTCTTTTCAAATAACATCTTTAAATTTGGCCTAGAAAAAATGATAACTCCAGTATTTTGAACATCCAACTGCATATACAAATTTATTTAATTCGTTCCATAATTTGCAATAAACGCCACAAAAATGAATTATACATCAGGATGTTGCAATATCACCCTCTTGTACAAAATAAGCATACATATATAGAGTCAGACACAAGCAAAGCTCTCAATGAACTTATGAGCATCATAATAATCTAATATGTCCACATATCTGGTACGAGGAGGAGCAACATCATGAACCATTATGAAACTACCATCCTTGAAATTATACCTTATGGCCTTTTTGTTGGGCATTTGTAGCACTAAAAATGAGTCATGATCATTGGTTTCTTCCTGAACAATACCAAGTATGGTATATGCATAAGAATATAAGTTGCCTGAGCCATAACCATTATTAAGCATCTCAGGAAATGCTGCAGCAATGGGATGAAGATCAACTTTGTACTTGAGGAACCACCCAGAGTAGTCCCTCTCCATCTCATACACATCATACAGTAAAGTATCGAAGTCCAAAACTTTCAGTAGATACAAATGGCCTCCTGATTCTTCTAAATGTCTATACCGCGAATCTTCAAGGAAAGTAGGCACTGGAAAATGTCTGAATTTTTCTTTTTCAACATCAAAACATAGGAAGTCTCCCGGACCCTCAGCAATCACCCAGTTAATGGCACCATTCCAGAAAACACCATCACTATAGCACTGCCATTCATCTGGTACAGCAAAAGGACTCCCTGAAGGCTTCCAGAGGCCAGTTTTTGATGAGTAGACCTTCACCTGGTAATGATCTGGCAAATCACAATTACAAATGCAAATTACTTTGTAATGAGGTGACTTTGAAGGATCAAAAGCTAATATGATCCGATATACAGAATACCAAGTTAGATCATTACTGCCCTCCATGCCTGGAACTGGAACTACTCTGTATTGCTTTGTAGTAGGATTGTAAATGTAATAGGTTGCCTCTCCAAGAGGACGAAAGCTACGACACAGCATTAGGCCATTACAAGATTCCAAGATAAGGATCCCTGATGGATATTCAACAAAAGTAAGGGACTGAAAGGGAAGACGAGAGGGATTGGGACTAAGATTGATGAACTCATATTCGGCATGAAATCGGCTTGGTTCACAGCGCACAATTAGGCCTGAGATGGTTCTAGAACTGTGTTTGGGTTTAAACTTGGGATCAGTGATGAGAGATAGCCAATGTTTGGAAACGGTCTTGAATTTGAGGAGGGATTAAGGAGGTAGGCAGGCAAGGATTAGAGTTAAGATGTCATCATTGCTTGCTATTATTATAGCAGAAGATGATGATGATAAAAGTTGACCAGAATTTGAAGACATTATGATTGAGAATTGAGATGCTTGGACTTTGTCCTAAATTGGACAAATATATCTATATATAGATAGATTCAACTTGTTCTGTTTCAGTTTTATATTATTGTAGGAAGATTGCAGAGCAAGTAAGTTGCAGATGCTTCCCAAGCACGCTTCGCTTGAGACTTGACTTGACACTCTGGATTTCCGATTCCATTATCTAAAGTCAACCATCCATCAAAAACAACATAACTTATTACAATTTGTAGCTAATACCTTTAAGCTAAAAATCGTGACTCTAATTTTTTTTCATTTTCCGAAAACATTAGGCCCTTATTTGGCCAAATTAAAAGATCAGACCCTTATTTGAGCATTTTGGCAAACGTTAGGCCCTTATTTGAGCAATTAGCCCTTTAAATTTTCTTGGAATTAAAAAACAAAAATTAAGAAGTAAGTTGCTCTTCTCATTAGAAAAACTCTCTTGGAACAAAATCAAGATTCTCTATCCCCCATGTTTCAGAAAGTTTGGACAGTAGTACCATGGGAATAATTGTGAGTTTTGAACTTGTTCAACATTTCAGTCTTGAGAGTCGATCAAGATAAGAGCGACTCAGAGAACATTGAATCCTCACATCAGCTTTTCCCTCTTTCTACTTTGTCACAGGATCAGGTGAGCTATTCTTCAATGGGGTGAACATAAAGTTCCCAGAGAACATGGCTTCTTTATCTGCAGATTAAATGAAAAAATGTGGGTTAGTATCAGATATTGGATTCAACAATCTGTATTGATCTGTTTCAAACACCAGAAAATCCAAGTAGCCAATAAATGACAAAACAGTCGCATGTTTATGAGTTAGTTGGATTTACAGAAACAATAACCTACCAGTTAATGAAAGGCAGCTGACTTCACGACGAACATACCTTGCCATTGCCTGCAGACAAAAGTTTGAAGATTCAAAAATGCTATGACTTCAAATTCATCATGCCATAAATATATGTGTGTTGAGGGTTGAAAAAAGGGGGTTGATGGTCAAGTTTTGGGGAAAAAGAATCCCAAAAAAAAGGGGGAAATTTCCTTACACTTATTTCAATAATATATACTAGACAGAACAAACATTAAGGCAGAATAGCTCAATTGTCATTCATTCGAAATATGGATGCACTAAAATTGCCTCAAGTTCAAGATAGAAAGGAATAACTTCAAAAACAAAATCCAATAACCACACTGTACATGGCTGTTAATTACAGCAACACAAGGAAAGATGAGAGCATGCCTGAACTGTACGTAGTGCAGCAGGGTCTGGCTTGGATGTACCATCATCAGAAAAGACATTCCTGTAAATTTACAATTTAATGGACATCAAACAAAGTTTTAGCTTAAATCAGCACATTTCAATGTTACAAATTACATGCCATTATACCTCCAAAAAAGAAAAGATAAAAAAAGCTACATCCCTGATGATTCTAAATAGTAGGCACAGAACTAGTAAGACAAGTTGCATTGAACATTAGAATGAGAAGTTTCAAACAAATGCCAGGACAAAGTTCTGATAAAAATCTTGCCTCCAAATAATATCTGTTAGCTCCTCCTGTTTAGCCTCTGGAAGCATGGCGGCATCATAAGCAACAATATTTCCATAAAATATCTTCTCCAATTCTTTCATCCATTTCGTCAACAGTAAGTTAACCTGCAAATTCATTGATAGTAAACTAAACTGCAAACTAATATCCAAGCATCCACAAACTGATAAAGCTTCAACTTATATCATCATCCATAGCACCCTATCCAAATTGAATTAACTCCTATACTGATTACATACCCCAGCTTTAGATACTCTGAGCTCCACATCATGATTGTAGATTTCATAAACGTATTGTCCTAATTCAACACCATCTTTCCCTTCAGCTTTCAAGCGGCGTAAGCAGAGCCACATATGAAGTACAAGCAGAGAAAATGTCATTTTGAAGTTCTTCTCCAAGTTAAATACTGAACCAAAGAAAGTTACGGGCTTTAATTTACATCACTCAAGAAGCCAATGCTACTATGGCGATCAATAAAGAGAAATTCATGAAATACAATAAAGGGTACAGACAAACCTTCATATATGGCAGGTTTATCAACTTGTGAAAGAACGCGCCTATATATAACACTTGCCCCTCGAATGGACCTGCTTTGTTTACTATAGAAGAACATCATCTTGAAAATAATTCGCTTAATGCCTTCAAACTTTGGGTCTTCCACTCTGAGGGGAGAATCTGGGGCCAAAGCCAATGAACAAGGCTTAGACCAAAACATTTTATCCAAATTTACCTATTTAAAAACAGAAAATTTGAATCATCAGCAACCCCAAAACCGTAACTTTCTGAGTTATATTTGCATAAACTCGAAATGGGTAGCTTTAAGACAAAGACAAAACCTTACCGTTGATTTGGTAGGAGAAGATTTGTCGACGGGATCAGGAGCAGCAGGCGCCACAACTGCATAGCTCCGACGATGAATCACACTAAAATCTTTCCCCATTTCAATGGAGTTTAAGGAGCGTAGCCTTGAGAGATGCGTCAAAGTTCGACTCCATCGAGGTACCATTTTCTTCTCTGGAAAAGAACGAAATCAGATTTCTGAAATGAGCAAATGGAGTTTATGAAAGTCTGTTTGCTTCAGAATTCAAAGCCCTAAACCCTTACCGAGTCCCAACTCCCAATTGAAAAAGACAGGATCAAAAGTCAGTAAATCTTGCGGTTCATATTGCCTGATCGGCCCATCTCAATACTAGCACTAGATTGCTCCACGTCAGCTATCAACAAAGTGAAATTTTCCTTTCAAAGAATAATTTGCCAAATTTCTTTTATTATTCCACTCTTAAAAAGTAGTATAAGTAACTAGAAATAAAAATTCTGCCTTCTATTATTTCCTCCTTTTAATCAATGTGAACTGCTCCCTTCCCATAATTTAATTTCAACTGCTAACTTGGTGATTACTATATATTTTACATTCTTATTAATCTATGAACTAGCAAAAGGGAAGGATTCTTGTGCATATATAAGAAAATTGCAGATTTCATTACCAAAAAGAACAGAATCTTGTTTGCTACTAAAAAGCATTACTTTAAAAATGAATCTGTATTACATTGGATAAATTTTACAAAATGTAGATATATTTAGCTGGCCAAGGGATTCAAAATTTGGCAGCCCTTGCTCAATAGTCAAAAACATTAGAAGCTCACTCAATTACTATAACTATTAGACCTAAAAATTTACAAATCCTGTTGCAAGCACTTCACTTCAGACAATGGCTATCCCAGATACTATTATGTTATGGGTATAAATTATCTGCCTAGGTATTGTTGAATATTTTCGCCGCTCAAGGTCTCCATCTCCTTCAGAATATCTTGCGCCAATGATTTAACAGGTAACTCCACATCCTCGAGCAGTTCAGCCAGGAAGGGGAAGGTTTCAACAAAGAGTACCTCATATTCTTCTTTGAGATTATCAAGCAACTGTTTCACTATCCTAAGACCCAAAACTCGAGCTCGAATCTTCTCACTCCGAGTTTGCATCAACACCTGAAATGTTTTTCGAATACAAGAGAATTATACCGGTCAACTCAGGAACATAACAGGAGAGGAAAAACTGCAATATGTATAAAACTGAATTTTGAAGTTCCAAGAAAACAAACACGAACTATGACACCAAATATCTTAGAAATACAGGATATGTTGTCAGGAATAACTACACAAATCAATTTATAAGCTCAAATAAGATTATTTAAGTTTTGAAATGATGAGGCGTTAACACATGTATCATATTCATGTTTAAGCAGATACGGATCAATGCTTTGCATGGTTGAGAGGTCAAAGATAGAAAATCACCTCATGGTTGAGAGGTTTCCACAGTAGGTCATTTCCTGCAGTAACAGCCATCTGACCAATGCAATTAACTAACAAATCATCTACTTCCTTCACTGATGGTATATCAGGATATTCTTCAATTGAAGTCGGTGGCTCAATGACAAGCTGCGAAACAGTGGGTTTCAATAGAACCTGCACATTGCATCCAAATATTTCATCAATTGAAGCAATCAGAAACAGGACAAGCTACTCTAACCAAAAAATTGGTTGGACAAGATCTAAACACTAAAAATGCTCTTGAATTATTTTACTTTAAACCAAACAAGCCCCTATTCTTCTATCGTAGGCAAAAGAAGCCATTATTAATCAGTACCCATACGAGCCCCCAAAAGGGTATGTTAACATTCATCAAACCTAATGCAAGAAAAAGATTAGGGGCATATTTAGGTATACATCAAAGGATAAACGCTTATTTAGGTAAAAATCAAAAGATAAGGGTATTTTGGCATTCAAGTCACTTATAAAACCATTGACTGTACATGGCTTCTTGGTGAGATGTTAAAAACACACACATACACACATAACAGCAAAAGACACTCGATAACATGTAGAGAGCCCATTCTTGCGTTACGGTAACATAAGGATGTAAGATGCTTGACAAAAAGATTGCAAGTTTAACAAGAACAAAGGAAATGCAGGCATCAAAACAGTGTAAACTTGTTATCAAAAACCATATTCAACCATGAAGTGCTAATATAAGGCAATAAAGATAGTGCCAGTATCTGCTGCTCCAAGCATTGCCTAAATTTGATAACCGAGAACTGATTCCAAGAACTAGAAAATTTGCAGCTAAGAGTATAAGATTCACTAGCCTGAAAATTTGATGAGTCCAGAAACTTCAGCCTCCCAGTGTCGTGGAGAAAACATTTATGTAGTGATGACAAGATCAATGCCCTAAGATGCCAACTTTTAAGTGATAATAAGCTGCTGCTTTCTAAATTCCCACCCTCCTGAATTTTGGCTTTCTTTTTTTTCCGAACTAAATTAGAAGCTTTAAGATCTTCGGAAGCACTAAGGAGCTGCACACAACCTTTGACCAGGTACTTGAAGTAGGGGACAAATAAAGACCTGCACGGAACAACAAATTTGATTGTATACTAAAACTAATTTAGAAATATATAAACAAATTAAGTAAATTCATTACTTATGCAAATCCACTTATCAAAAAACTACTATTGCAGCATTGTTATGACAAAAATCTGTACAGATGATATGACCATGATAAAACCTGATATCAACTAGCTCCTAAATCAAATTCGTAAATCTAATGAATTCATTGTTCACAGATATATATAATGAAAAGTTGGACTAGTCTCAGACCAGGAACTTCCAAAACGAACTCAAAGACAAATCATTGGGACTCAAGTTGAGGAAGAAAAAGCTAAATCACACATAAGTTGGGAAAAAAGATTCTATAGTTAAAAACAGCTTTGCACCAAATATAAATAAGAAAGAATGTCTCACCTATGATTCTCCACAAGTTTATTTACCAGACTATAGAATGATATAGCCCTATCTATGTTTGTGCTTGCACTAACAGCAACATCTTCAACCTCTGTCTCAGCCCACTCAATAGTCTTGGCAAAGAGAGGTTTAAACATATTCTCTGTAAGTTTCATTGTAAGAGAAACTATTGCACTGATAACACTTTTTTCTACAACATCAATATTCTGAAATGAACCAGGGTGCTGCCGGCGAAGATCAAGCGCAACCATGCACTGGTCAAAAATCTTCACATAGTGACCACTAACTGATGCCCTATCCATTTTACTAACTAGGTTTGCTAACATTTCAAAAGTAATCACCAAGCTTGAATCTCCAGATTTAACAGCACCTGAATATATCTTCAACAAAGGTTGAAGAGTAAGTCGAACCTGGCAACAAAAATAAGAGTAATATGATAAGGATTGGCTGACCAAAAAAAAAGTGGAAGTCTTACAGACAGATAGAAAAAGGGAGGAAACAAAAACCGAATTAACAAATATACAACAAAAAGACTTACAGGGATCTTATCGGTCAGGAGCTTTCGAACTAAATCAGCTTTTAATTTCAGCTTTAGATCTGATGCAGACACATATGCAGGATGAAGTACCATAAGTTCTATGATATCCCCAAGATATGGGTTTAAAAAGCCACCAAGTTTGTCAATAACTGCCTCCAAAGCAACAAGAATAGACAGAAAAATGGAAGTATTTTCATCATTTTTGCTTTTTGATTTGGAGCTCAGAGAAATTTCACGAGACTTTTTGATAAGATTTTCCATTACACAAGGGAGCTCAGCCAATGCCCTTGGTCCAAGCACATTAACCAAAGCACCAGTCGTCTTAAGGCAGCTGGAAGAGACGGCCAGGTTCTCTGAGTTAATGCCTTTTGTAACTGATGCAAGGCACATGCCAAAGACTGAATATGTAGAAGAAAATCTCTGTGTCAGGAGTTCCAGTGTTGAAACTGCTGCCAGTTTCAATGAAGCATTGGATTCCTCAATAGAATTATCAACTATCTGAACAATTTCTGCACACATCTTCTCAAAGGATTCCAGAGCAGCATCATCCAAATAGACCTCATACCTATTTGAATCCAGGTCCATTTCTCTTTTCTCCTTGCGCTTTGTTTTAACTGAGTCATAGTCCTTAAGAGTTTCACATAATATGCCAAGAGCCTGTTTGCAAGTATACCATTTGTCAAACAATATGCTTAAGGTGGAAAAGAGGGAGGTTGGAAGGGAATGATGCAAAAATGGAAA
Source organism: Corchorus capsularis (assembly GCA_001974805.1). NCBI lineage: Eukaryota > Viridiplantae > Streptophyta > Magnoliopsida > Malvales > Malvaceae > Corchorus > Corchorus capsularis. The sequence continues at coordinate 64,311 of AWWV01007774.1, forward strand.
GAAAATTATAGTCAATAGTGCTAGGTAGGAGAGAAAAGTGAAAGGAAAAAAAATATAAGAGATGAGCATATTCTCTGCTTATTCACAAAACCATCGTTCCAAATCAGAAAGATTATTGGAGAAAAAATGGGAGAGGTGGTGAAGTGTTGCATTTTTACAATATTTTCCATCCTTCTTAGATTTTCCTCGTTATCTTAATTCATAAAGTGTATGATGGTGAAATAATATCATTCACATTTTCTTTCCTTTCATTTTCACCATTACAAGCAATGGATGGAAAGAAAATTATATTTTCTTGCCAATTTTCCATCTTTGCCACCATGAACACCTGTGGAAAGGAAGAAAGGGAAGGATGTATTTTCAATTTCCACTTTCCTCCTCTCACAATAATCCATCTTTCTATTTCTCTCCATCCTACCAAATAAAGTCTAGATCTCTTGTACTGTGTAAGAGATAATAGGAAACAACTAACAAGTTGAGTGGCAGACTATAATATTAGCACATCCTGAATCTTACCGCATTTTGGGTATGACACATTGTGCAATTTCAGCCCCAATAATCCCCATTCTCCAATCACCAAATATTCAGATGCAAAAGTTCAAATATGATACAGAAACCAGCATAAAATAATATAATGGAGAGAGTTATTTGTGTACCTTCTTTCTCACAGTGCCATCTGAATTGCCAAGTAATTTAGTGATGCATTCGAAGCATGTGGAAGGGGTTATAGCCATTGTAATAGTCTTCAAGATAGCACGTACGCACGCCTTAAACTCTTTCCAAATTGCAACTGAGATGCCTAATTGCTTTCTTCTTGCATCAACTTCTTGTAAGAGAGAGACTAACTGCTCCATGAGTTCTCCAAGAGTCCTCTGCAATATGTAATACTCATATCAAATATAATGATACTGACTATATTGGCATAAAATGAGAAATCAGAAAACAAATATGGTCAGCCAAAGCTAGCAAAATCAACAATGATTACCCCCAAAAAGCTTAAAAAGATTGTTTAAAAAAAAAAAAAAAAAAGCAATAAGTCACTACAATTCTAAATTTCAAATAGCTACAGTCACATTAGATACTCTTTAAGTGGTGAAGACTGCAGAGAACTACAAACAACATTCTAGCAATAAATTGTTGAGAAGTGGTATATGCAAAACCTTCAGTCAAGGAACATAAAGCTACTTGTCAGCTACTTGATTGGCTTGGAATGTACTTGAGAGCCAAGCTACAGCTCAAAGTAGGTCAATTAACAAGTATTTTGACTCAACTAAAGCTAGAATATCGTGTGAGCTTAATAATCATGCTAAACAGAGTCAAGCTCAAATGCAAAAACAATGGCTGGCCTCGAGCCAGCTTGGTTTGATATGCCACTTCAGTCTACCCAGAACTCAAATGCAATTAGACTCATACATAAATATAGCACATTGTCTCCTTAAATTTTCTTAATTAAAAAAAAGGCATGAAATGATCCTTATATCTTTTATAAGGGATGAAATTACATAAATATATTGTTATGCACATAATAAAACCTGGTTGCTACACACTCATGTCTAACCTGCCATATATTTTTCTAATTATAAAGCATGAGAAGTTCTTAGAAGCTTATGGATTTTACCTGGATGCCGTTTAAGTTCTCCTTTAACTCAAGCTTCAATGCAAACTCTGGGTCTTGCAATTTGTGCAAAAGAAAATTCATGGCAAACAACAACTGCATAACCAGTTCCTGAGAAAGATCACTCTTTCCAATCAATTGAAGCACTGTTACAATAGATGGAAGCCATATCTGGCACGAATATTGCCCACATATATGCACTGCAAAGGCATACTCCCACTCTCTCTGTGCAGAGACCAAAAAACTATCTGAAGTGTACATTTCATTAAGGGAAGATAGACCTTTTCTTGAGACTAAGGAATGGAAAAGGAGGACAAGCAATGAAGCAAAACTATCAGTATCCCCCAAAATCCTGCAAAAAAGAGAGTTTTAATTCAAGAAAATACTGAAAAAAGCAACTAAGATAACCATTTTACTAGTTTAGATGATACCTCAATAAGAATACAACAATTGAAAGCCTTCTATGCTCAGCAACTTCAGGCAGTACATTTACAAAAATCTGAGATGCCGAATTGAAGTACTCAGTTAGAAAAACGGAAACATCAAGCAACAAATAGGTGGTGAAATGTTTATGATAAAAGTACCTGAAGTAATTGTTCTTTATTGTTGGTCTTCGACAGCCAATATGGAACAATAGCAGATATAAGTTCTTCGAACACATGTTGTGAAAGGCTGTCAATCTGTAGACAGACATTCAAAACGAGAGTAATTAGTAGAATTTATGACTAATAACTTTGGAAGGCAAAACAAGTTTTATTTAAACTTTGTATTATTATTTATATAAAAGGAGGTAACTTTAAAAGATGTAGGGAAATAATACCCAAATGCTTTCCAGATATTATCCTGGATTTCTCCTAAAATTAACAAAACAGACCATATTTCAAAGAGAAATAGAATGACCGAGTTCATGTCCATTCCATCATATACAAAGTCAACAGATAGTTCAACAAACCTGTGAAACTGCTGATTCTCCAATGACAGTAAGTATATCCAATATGTGCTCCAATATTCTAGTTGGAACTAATTTTGCCACCGATGTTAAAAGTGCAAAGATATGGTTGCGGGTAACTCCGTCCATCGTCAAACGAGCACAATCAACCAGCATCTTGATATCGATTTTATTAGTTATGCCATCCTGCCACGACAGATGTGTTAAATAAAATCAATTAAGAAAAAAAAGGAAACTAGAGGGCACGAGAGAGTGGCATGTTATACAACATTTTCAACTCCACAACAGGAAGCATACCTTTACGGGACTATTTGCATTCTTCAATGAAGCACAAATATCTTCCAGAACTAACAATAACGTCTGCTGAATGTAACAAATCGAACTAGATATTGCCTGAGACGCATTAGAAGATTGTATTTCTCTTTCATCTTGAGTGAGAGTGCCATGTCTCCACTCGTCAGAGAAAACTTTTCCAAGAAGCTTAAATAAGGGATCCACAAGCAACTGCCTGAAACATGAAACAAGCTACAGTTAGTTTGGGATAGAAATCCAGACAAGACTAGAATTAAGAGGGCTTTAATTTTTAGATGAACTGATAAAACCTACCCAGAAGCAGAACCACATTTATGCAAATAAAAAGAAGCAACAGTTTTAAACACAGACCTGTCTACCATGTCTTTCTTCAATAGCAACACATCAAGAAGGGAGCTGAGGAAATAAAGAGCCTGTTCTCCTTTAAAAACTACATTATAATAACCAGGCATTGATTTCTCAGCTGATTTTTTTTTCTTCTTTCCATGTCCTGAGCCAGTAATGAGTTGATCCTCTTTCAGTACAAGCTCAACCATCTGACCTACTGTAGAGGAAGCAATCTATGACATGCAAAGAGTGCAATCAATTATCAGATTGCCTTTTTCCCAACAAAAATAATTCCATGAGGAACTTAATGTCTACAGTAGATGCCAAGACATAAATGAAATATGACAAATTTGCCTCACGCTTACATTGGAGGTTAAGTTACATTATGTTGTAAGCAAAACCTCTCAAATAATTCACAAAACCACATAGTTCATCATGTTTATTTTGGGCCCTTTACCACTAAACTATTGATGTAAACCATCAATTCCCATGCAAAATTAAAAAACCATTGTCATAATCAAACTTCCACGTGCAAAGAAGAAAACTATAGAACTTAGTACTACTTTGTCCTATCGTTTTTGGCACATCAATATCAGCAAAACATTAACGTTGAACTCAGCAGAGTAAGGAAATAAGCTTGCAATTAACATATATTTAAGACTGAGGCAATATTAACATGATTCATTAAAGGAGAAAGGAAAGTACAACAGTTAATTGGGGGGAGAGAGAGAGACAAACATTTAATCGCAGCAAAGCATCTCTGGTTGCACTCTGAACATCACCATTACCATTGCGAAACAAGAGTACTAGTTGTCGGAAAAGATGACCCTGATAATCCAAACAAAAAACTTAATTAAAAACCATTCACCCATGACGGACTTTGCATTTTAGGTTCATATATTGAATTTGGATTAATTAATGAAATATCAACAATCATAACATTGATTGACAACACACAACGCCCATCAACTTTATAAATAAATCAATCTAAAACAGACACGAAGAACTCATATAACAACAGAAGGGGCAAATACCAACTGGATTAACATGTAGAAGGGTACCCATTCTCAACCAGAGAAAAAGAAAGAGAACAAAATATGCACATTTGTAATTAATCTACTAAACAGATAGAAAATGTTTTAAAGAAAAACATTTTCCAAATGAGGATCTGCATACAATCATGCTTCATCCAACAATAATCACAATGCATAGCACCATCTGAATTTCCCAAGTTCGGGTTGTCAATCTAACATCAGGTGGAACACTTATAGTAGACACATAACATGATCCTTGAGGCTTGTCTCAAAACAAAATACATTTTATAGGAACCCAGATGTTTCTCTTTTTCTTTTTCTTTTTTTTTTGGAAATTTTCTCCTTCTAAAGATCCTTACTTCAGCTATCCATCAATCTAGGTAAAACACTGAAATATAAAGTGAAGCACTTGATAAGATATACAAGTAGTTGGTGAAAATAACCTGGGCCTCAGCCGTCAAGCCACTGTAGAATTGACTGCTTAGCTTTTGCAAAACAGTAAGACAAGGTTCTATAATGGCACGGTCTTCTGGAGACTTTAAATCCAACTGAAAAGTGGAAAACAGGACCACAAAATTTTAGCAATGAAGACCCCAAAATCCCACTATAAAGATACAAGTTGCAGAATTTCTTACTTCCAATGCCTTGAACACATGACCTTCAGAAATTTGTCCACCGAGAGACGATGAGGGCACAACACAAATCTAGGACAAGAAGATAATAAAATTATCATGAAACAGCTATGAGCATCATTCAATAGCATGCCTATTTTATACTAACAGCGATTGAGAGAAGCATGTTTATCTTATAGCCACTAACTAAAAACAACTACAAGACCTTACCTCCAAAAGCAAGCACAGAATCCTGACTTCAATTTCTGACAGTTCCTGGGATGACTTTTTCAGTAGCAGAGATAACAATGAATCAACCTCTTTAACATGCAAAATTGCATTGCCTAATCCTTTCAACAAAGATAGAACCTTTAGCTGCCAAAAAGGATCAAGCAATTCCAAGTTATTATTAATTCTTCACACATCAAGATAACAAGAATCCAAGCATAAGAAATTTTGAAAAAAAAAAATATATATATATATATATATATATAATATATCAAAGATGAAAGATGAAAGGGGCAAACCTTGCCAGATTCAGAAAGCTTTAGAGCAGAATTCAATATGAAAGAAAGAATCTTCTCCTTTGTAGATTGATTAAATCTGAAATTCAATGTTTGCAAGGAGAAGAGGTTATATCTTTGTTAAAATCAATACTGCATGAAAATAGGATTTCCCAAACTATTATTGATGGCAATGGTTATATCTGCATCCCCAACACAATCTAAGAAACTATATGATGCCGGCAGAAAACACTTCAGCTAAAGACAACAGCATATCAAATTCATGAATTGTGATACCAACCATGGCCAGTTAATTATAACCCCATTGCACAAGTCAAAGGCAACTAAAAGAAATGAAAGATTGGCACTAATGCTTAATGGGTGATGATAAATTATTAGGAAAGGAATAAACATGACAATACCTCTGCTCAATGTCTTGAGACACCATGATGCTATCACAGGATGAGCTAAGCAAACATGTCAAAAGAGAAGGGAGGAAATTTTTGTCTGACAATAAAAGCCTCCTTTGTTGAACCAACAACCCCAAAACTTCATCAAGAAAATGGCTCCAAATTGCACTGTTTCCTGTTTATAAGCCTATTTCAGTTACATTATATACAAACAAGAACAAACATGACCGCATGAAACAAAACTATCAGATTCCATACCATTTTTCTTGCTAGAAAAGTCAACTTGACACCACAATTTATATAGCTTTTCAATACAGTCCATAGCAGCAATCCTAGTTGCCTGAAAACAGAATCTCACATCTTTATATACAAAAACAACCGGAGAGCGTAAAAAGAGACAGTGATGACTACCTAAAATAAACTTAAACAACCATAAAAACAACACTCAAAAAAATAAAAATGGTAAAAACCTGATTGTCACTAGCTAGTGGAACAAGAAGTGAGGGAAACTGATCAAGAAGTTCAACTGGTAGCCTTTCATCTAGCTGAGAACAAAGGTATGCAAAGCAGTGAAGACTTTCTACTTGCACTGCAACAGGAACATCTGCAACATCAAATTTCATAAGAAAAGCAACTGTTAAACAGATCTTCACCCAAACAAAAGCAGTATGGGGATCATCGAGTCTAGTACTACAAGTAATAGATAAGCAGCATTTCAACATCCCAATTGAGTCGGAGATAATTCACGTGTCAGTCTTCGAAGAAGAAAAAGTAACTAAAATAGAAAAGTTCCAGAAAGCACCTTCTACTGTATAAAAGCTAGACAAAAATGAAACTGGTGAATCCTTGCACTTTCCAAGAAAGCCAGGAAGATATTTCTTAACAAGTTCTGGAAGGTGTTTCTTGAATGCATATTTCAAATTAGAGATCGCAACAAAGATGAAGAAATCCTGCCCTTGGTCAACAGCCTTCTGAATATCATCCTAAAAGAGACCAAAAAGAATTAGTAATCATGATGCAACTCAACCACCAAAGCAGCATCAGAAGCAAGAAAAATGACAGCATCACCAACCAAAAAGACTTCCGATGACACTGCTGAAACAAATGCCTCGAGTAACCTCCAAAATATGCAAATAAGAATATCCTTGTTTAGTAAATCAATATCAGCAACAAACAGCTGATCTAGAAATTTTCTGGAATCCCAGCCAAGCATCTCTTCATTGAACTGTTGTTACAAAAGATATCAACATTGAAAAATTAGAAAAAGATAATAACAGTAGCAATTTAACGAGAAAGAATAAGAGCCAAATTGCTTTTTAACCTGTTGCAGAGAATCGTCAGCTACAGACCCAAAAGCTTCCCACTCAGACTTCAGGACTGGAAAGCAAGCTTCAAAAAGCACCAAAACTTTCCCATCTAATAGACAAAAACATGCAGACACAAACTCATTATAGGTGCAAAATCAACAGCTGGCCAGCATAAGAATGTGAGGGTGACTATGATAAGTAAGATATATGAAGAAATAGTTCAACAAAACAAGACAACATTTTTCCATAGACAACATGAATTTTATAATAAATCTGCAGGAGGCTTCTGGAAAGGCAATATAAAGGGGCCAAGAGGAGGGGGAAACTAGCACATTAAATCATCCATAATAAGTTAAAAGTGAAACATTAGGTGGAGTAACAGAAATCAACAAGACTGCATTTAGTAAATATAAAAGGAACATACTGTTTTCCAGCATTGAAAATGACTGCAGCAAAACCAAAAAGAAAAGAGTCTTTGATGACTTAAAATCACTGCAACTTCTGGTAAGCCAGGGCATGTAGTCATGAGGCTGCATCAAGAATGCTTCCGACAAACTTTTAACAATTTCCATATTGACTGTAGATATGTTTCCACGCTTATGCTTTTTCTTTTCGTATCTGCTAACAGCCTCCAGATCATCTGAAGATCCAGTCTGCAACTTTTCCAATTTCAATGTGTATTCAGCTCAAATAAAACTAATCAGTAAACAAATACAATACAATTGATAATTAAAAGATTGAAGGCAAAGACATGAAGACTAAAGCCAATAATAGTCTACCACCTAAGTTTTCACTTTTCACCTAAATGTCACAAATCTCTCTACATATGTAACAGCAGTTATTCACCCCAAAAGGAAAACATATATCGATTTCAAATAGTATAAAAGCTCTTTACAGGATGGTGGAGGGATATTGCTACAGTTTTAGAAATTCACAATTAAGTCAAAAGGAATCAAATGAATAAATATAAAACAAATCCAAGATCAGTACTCAACTTCCCCAGCCTTTTTTACCCCAGAAATCCTAAAGAGAATCTGCATAGCAAATCAATCTACCAGATAGGGCAGACTTAAAGATTAAAATAGAAAATTTACACACCATGTAACCTTTTAGCAACTATTTGATATGTGTAGAATCCTAAAGGGACAACAATCACATTCTACAGAATAAACTATAAACTGCTCAATCACTGAAATAAAGAAAGGGAGAGGGCAACATGTCCCTTAAGTTTACTCCTTCAATGTAACCAGCAACATAATCATAAACCAATAAACGAAGCTCAAGCATCCTTTTCTACTAATCCTTTCCAGCTATCACATGCTCTGGGAAAAGGAAGCTGCTTTTAGGAACCCCAAGGAAAATTATAGGGTCGACAGACACAGCATAAAAATTTAGACTACTCATGAAACTTCCAAGCAAAGTAATATGTGCCCAAGGAGTCATGTCCCTTATAGTCTATCTTAGAGCAACTCCTTTAAGTCATCTAAAATTATGTCTCTCTTCTCCCATAAGAGAAAGACAGATCAGACACCGCTTGTCTGGGCATGAAATCATCACCATTCCAAATGAGCATATTTATATGGCTTATTTTGGCCCCTGAACTTGTAAATATTTATATCTTTTGTAATTCTCATTTCTTGCGGGGCTTAAGGTTCATCCTTCTCCAACGAAAGGACAGTGTACTACACCATCATACTTGGTGCAACATAACTCATTTTAATGGGAATCCAAGAACAGAAAAGGTCCGCTCCGCAAATATCTACAACTTTCAATGACACATAAAAATGAAAGCCAAGAATTCAATGGATTTTAAGAATTCCAAGTAACCATTCTAGCATTTCATGTATATACAAAAAATTTTAGTGCTATTTTATATTATTGAAAAGTACACCAAAGCCACATCAAAAACTCTTAGAATACCAAAACATTTAACCAGCTTTAAAAAGGAAGAAGAAGAAGAAGAAGAAGAAACAAGAAGAAAACCCACCACTTCCTCACCAGACACAGAAGCAAGAGTCTGCAAAAATGGCCACTTTATTTCCTTGACTAAATCCAAAACCTTTAAGCTCAATCTCTGAGTCTGTATACAGATAAAACAAGGACACGTCAACTAAAACAGAAGCATAGCTAATTGGTGCAAAAATGGTAACCTAAGAAAGCATGGAAATTAAGCACCTTTGGAAGAATTAGGAGTAGTGGGAATATCACGGAAGCAACTTCTTTTGAATAATCTATCTGATCATAGAAGCTGGAGACAGCAATCTTTAGGAATGAAATGGCAACGTCACAATACAGAGTAGAATTAACTGATGAACCTGTAAGTGGATAGCATAAAGAGAAATGAAGCCCCTATAAGCCTGGGTATGCTGAACTCTCTGTATGTTATAAATTTAATTCAACAGTTTCCAACAGATAGGCAAAAACTATTTGCAAACTGTTCAGCACTGCTTTCTAATTTAAACCTTACCAATTAGTTCTAAACATCAAATATTTCTACTGCAGTCTTTTACTCAAGACCTTCCATTTCAAC